>CAXIVS010000575.1:0-99054 GCA_964035775.1 Osedax frankpressi | reverse complement strand
TAATTCAATAATTCAATAATTCAATAATTCAATAATTCAATAATTCAATAATTCAATAATTCAATAATTCAATAATTCAATAATTCAATAATTCAATAATTCGATAATTCGATAATTCGATAATTCGATAATTCAATAATTCAATAATTCAATAATTCAATAATTCAATAATTCAATAATTCAATAATTCAATAATTCAATAATTCAATAATTCAATAATTCAATAATTCAATAATTCAATAATTCAATAATTCAATAATTCAATAATTCAATATTTCAATAATTCAATAATTCAATAATTCAATAATTCAAAAATTCAATAATTCAATAATTCAATAATTCAATAATTCAATAATTCAATAATATAATAATATAATAATTCAATAATTCAATAATTCAATAATTCAATAATTCAATAATTCAATAATTCAATAATTCAATAATTCAATAATTCAATAATTCAATAATTCAATAATTCAATAATTCAATAATTCAATAATTCAATAATTCAATAATTCAATAATTCAATAATTCAATAATTCAATAATTCAATAATTCAATAATTCAATAATTCAATAATTCAATAATTCAATAATTCAATAATTCAATAATTCAATAATTCAATAATTCAATAATTCAATAATTCAATAATTCAATAATTCAATAATTCAATAATTCAATAATTCAATAATTCAATAATTCAATAATTCAATAATTCAATAATTCAATAATTCAATAATTCAATAATTCAATAATTCAATAATTCAATAATTCAATAATTCAATAATTCAATAATTCAATAATTCAATAATTCAATAATTCAATAATTCAATAATTCAATAATTCAATAATTCAATAATTCAATAATTCAATAATTCAATAATTCAATAATTCAATAATTCAATAATTCAATAATTCAATAATTCAATAATTCAATAATTCAATAATTCAATAATTCAATAATTCAATAATTCAATAATTCAATAATATAATAATTCAATAATTCAATAATATAATAATTCAATAATATAATAATATAATAATTCAATAATTCAATAATTCAATAATTCAATAATTCAATAATTCAATAATTCAATAATTCAATAATTCAATAATTCAATAATTCAATAATTCAATAATATAATAATTCAATAATTCAATAATTCAATAATTCAATAATTCAATAATTCAACATTTCAATATTTCAATATTTCAATATTTCAATAATTCAATAATTCAATAATTCAATAATTCAATAATTCAATAATTCAATAATTCAATAATTCAATAATTCAATAATTCAATAATTCAATAATTCAATAATTCAATAATTCAATAATTCAATAATTCAATAATTCAATAATTCAATAATTCAATAATTCAATAATTCAATAATTCAATAATTCAATAATTCAATAATTCAATAATTCAATAATTCAATAATTCAATAATTCAATAATTCAATAATTCAATAATTCAATAATTCAATAATTCAATAATTCAATAATTCAATAATTCAATAATTCAATAATTCAATAATTCAATAATTCAATAATTCAATAATTCAATAATTCAATAATTCAATAATTCAATAATTCAATAATTCAATAATTCAATAATTCAATAATTCAATAATTCAATAATTCAATAATTCAATAATTCAATAATTCAATAATTCAATAATATAATAATTCAATAATTCAATAATTCAATAATTCAATAATATAATAATATAATAATTCAATAATTCAATAATTCAATAATTCAATAATTCAATAATTCAATAATTCAATAATTCAATAATTCAATAATTCAATAATTCAATAATTCAATAATTCAATAATTCAATAATTCAATAATTCAATAATTCAATAATTCAATAATTCAATAATTCAATAATTCAATAATTCAATAATTCAATAATTCAATAATTCAATAATTCAATAATTCAATAATTCAATAATTCAATAATTCAATAATATAATAATATAATAATATAATAATTCAATAATTCAATAATTCAATAATTCAATAATTCAATAATTCAATAATTCAATAATTCAATAATTCAATAATTCAATAATTCAATAATTCAATAATTCAATAATTCAATAATTCAATAATTCAATAATATAATAATTCAATAATTCAATAATTCAATAATTCAATAATATAATAATATAATAATTCAATAATTCAATAATTCAATAATTCAATAATTCAATAATTCAATAATTCAATAATTCAATAATTCAATAATTCAATAATTCAATAATTCAATAATTCAATAATTCAATAATTCAATAATTCAATAATTCAATAATTCAATAATTCAATAATTCAATAATTCAATAATTCAATAATTCAATAATTCAATAATTCAATAATTCAATAATTCAATAATTCAATAATTCAATAATTCAATAATTCAATAATTCAATAATTCAATAATTCAATAATTCAATAATTCAATAATTCAATAATTCAATAATTCAATAATTCAATAATTCAATAATATAATAATTCAATAATATAATAATTCAATAATATAATAATATAATAATATAATAATTCAATAATTCAATAATTCAATAATTCAATAATTCAATAATTCAATAATTCAATAATATAATAATTCAATAATTCAATAATTCAATAATTCAATAATTCAATAATTCAATAATTCAATAATTCAATAATTCAATAATTCAATAATTCAATAATTCAATAATTCAATAATTCAATAATTCAATAATTCAATAATTCAATAATTCAATAATTCAATAATTCAATAATTCAATAATTCAATAATTCAATAATTCAATAATTCAATAATTCAATAATTCAATAATTCAATAATTCAATAATTCAATAATTCAATAATTCAATAATTCAATAATTCAATAATTCAATAATTCAATAATTCAATAATTCAATAATTCAATAATTCAATAATTCAATAATTCAATAATTCAATAATTCAATAATTCAATAATTCAATAATTCAATAATTCAATAATTCAATAATTCAATAATTCAATAATTCAATAATTCAATAATTCAATAATTCAATAATATAATAATTCAATAATTCAATAATATAATAATTCAATAATATAATAATTCAATAATTCAATAATATAATAATTCAATAATTCAATAATTCAATAATTCAATAATATAATAATATAATAATTCAATAATTCAATAATTCAATAATTCAATAATTCAATAATTCAATAATTCAATTATTCAATAATTCAATAATTCAATAATTCAATAATTCAATAATTCAATAATTCAATAATTCAATAATTCAATAATTCAATAATTCAATAATTCAATAATTCAATAATTCAATAATTCAATAATTCAATAATTCAATAATTCAATAATTCAATAATTCAATAATTCAATAATTCAATAATTCAATAATTCAATAATTCAATAATTCAATAATTCAATAATTCAATAATTCAATAATTCAATAATTCAATAATTAAATAATTCAATAATTCAATAATTCAATAATTCAATAATTCAATAATTCAATAATTCAATAATTCAATAATTCAATAATTCAATAATTCAATAATTCAATAATATAATAATTCAATAATTCAATAATATAATAATTCAATAATATAATAATATAATAATATAATAATTCAATAATTCAATAATTCAATAATTCAATAATTCAATAATATAATAATTCAATAATATAATAATATAATAATATAATAATTCAATAATTCAATAATTCAATAATTCAATAATTCAATAATTCAATAATATAATAATTCAATAATTCAATAATTCAATAATTCAATAATTCAATAATTCAATAATTCAACATTTCAATATTTCAATATTTCAATATTTCAATAATTCAATAATTCAATAATTCAATAATTCAATAATTCAATAATTCAATAATTCAATAATTCAATAATTCAATAATTCAATAATTCAATAATTCAATAATTCAATAATTCAATAATTCAATAATTCAATAATTCAATAATTCAATAATTCAATAATTCAATAATTCAATAATTCAATAATTCAATAATTCAATAATTCAATAATTCAATAATTCAATAATTCAATAATTCAATAATTCAATAATTCAATAATTCAATAATTCAATAATTCAATAATTCAATAATTCAATAATTCAATAATTCAATAATTCAATAATTCAATAATTCAATAATTCAATAATTCAATAATTCAATAATTCAATAATTCAATAATTCAATAATTCAATAATTCAATAATTCAATAATTCAATAATTCAATAATTCAATAATTCAATAATTCAATAATTCAATAATTCAATAATTCAATAATTCAATAATTCAATAATTCAATAATTCAATAATTCAATAATTCAATAATTCAATAATTCAATAATTCAATAATTCAATAATTCAATAATTCAATAATATAATAATTCAATAATTCAATAATATAATAATTCAATAATATAATAATATAATAATATAATAATATAATAATTCAATAATTCAATAATTCAATAATTCAATAATTCAATAATTCAATAATTCAATAATTCAATAATATAATAATTCAATAATTCAATAATTCAATAATTCAATAATTCAACATTTCAACATTTCAATATTTCAATATTTCAATAATTCAATAATTCAATAATTCAATAATTCAATAATTCAATAATTCAATAATTCAATAATTCAATAATTCAATAATTCAATAATTCAATAATTCAATAATTCAATAATTCAATAATTCAATAATTCAATAATTCAATAATTCAATAATTCAATAATTCAATAATTCAATAATATAATAATTCAATAATTCAATAATATAATAATTCAATAATATAATAATATAATAATATAATAATTCAATAATTCAATAATTCAATAATTCAATAATTCAATAATTCAATAATATAATAATATAATAATTCAATAATTCAATAATTCAATAATTCAATAATTCAATAATTCAATAATTCAATAATTCAATAATTCAATAATTCAATAATTCAATAATTCAATAATTCAATAATTCAATAATTCAATAATTCAATAATTCAATAATTCAATAATTCAATAATTCAATAATTCAATAATTCAATAATTCAATAATTCAATAATTCAATAATTCAATAATTCAATAATTCAATAATTCAATAATTCAATAATTCAATAATTCAATAATTCAATAATTCAATAATTCAATAATTCAATAATTCAATAATTCAATAATTCAATAATTCAATAATTCAATAATTCAATAATTCAATAATTCAATAATTCAATAATTCAATAATTCAATAATTCAATAATTCAATAATTCAATAATTCAATAATTCAATAATATAATAATTCAATAATTCAATAATATAATAATTCAATAATATAATAATTCAATAATTCAATAATATAATAATTCAATAATTCAATAATTCAATAATTCAATAATATAATAATATAATAATTCAATAATTCAATAATTCAATAATTCAATAATTCAATAATTCAATAATTCAATAATTCAATAATTCAATAATTCAATAATTCAATAATTCAATAATTCAATAATTCAATAATTCAATAATTCAATAATTCAATAATTCAATAATTCAATAATTCAATAATTCAATAATTCAATAATTCAATAATTCAATAATTCAATAATTCAATAATTCAATAATTCAATAATTCAATAATTCAATAATTCAATAATTCAATAATTCAATAATTCAATAATTCAATAATTCAATAATTCAATAATTCAATAATTCAATAATTCAATAATTCAATAATTCAATAATTCAATAATTCAATAATTCAATAATTCAATAATTCAATAATTCAATAATTCAATAATTCAATAATTCAATAATTCAATAATTCAATAATTCAATAATTCAATAATTCAATAATATAATAATTCAATAATTCAATAATATAATAATTCAATAATATAATAATATAATAATATAATAATTCAATAATTCAATAATTCAATAATTCAATAATTCAATAATATAATAATTCAATAATATAATAATATAATAATATAATAATTCAATAATTCAATAATTCAATAATTCAATAATTCAATAATTCAATAATTCAATAATTCAATAATTCAATAATATAATAATTCAATAATTCAATAATTCAATAATTCAATAATTCAATAATTCAATATTTCAATATTTCAATATTTCAATATTTCAATATTTCAATAATTCAATAATTCAATAATTCAATAATTCAATAATTCAATAATTCAATAATTCAATAATTCAATAATTCAATAATTCAATAATTCAATAATTCAATAATTCAATAATTCAATAATTCAATAATTCAATAATTCAATAATTCAATAATTCAATAATTCAATAATTCAATAATTCAATAATTCAATAATTCAATAATTCAATAATTCAATAATTCAATAATTCAATAATTCAATAATTCAATAATTCAATAATTCAATAATTCAATAATTCAATAATTCAATAATTCAATAATTCAATAATTCAATAATTCAATAATTCAATAATTCAATAATTCAATAATTCAATAATTCAATAATTCAATAATTCAATAATTCAATAATTCAATAATTCAATAATTCAATAATTCAATAATTCAATAATTCAATAATTCAATAATTCAATAATTCAATAATTCAATAATTCAATAATTCAATAATTCAATAATTCAATAATTCAATAATTCAATAATTCAATAATTCAATAATTCAATAATATAATAATTCAATAATTCAATAATATAATAATTCAATAATATAATAATATAATAATATAATAATATAATAATTCAATAATTCAATAATTCAATAATTCAATAATTCAATAATTCAATAATTCAATAATTCAATAATTCAATAATTCAATAATTCAATAATTCAATAATTCAATAATTCAACATTTCAACATTTCAATATTTCAATATTTCAATAATTCAATAATTCAATAATTCAATAATTCAATAATTCAATAATTCAATAATTCAATAATTCAATAATTCAATAATTCAATAATTCAATAATTCAATAATTCAATAATTCAATAATTCAATAATTCAATAATTCAATAATTCAATAATTCAATAATTCAATAATTCAATAATTCAATAATTCAATAATTCAATAATTCAATAATTCAATAATTCAATAATTCAATAATTCAATAATTCAATAATTCAATAATTCAATAATTCAATAATTCAATAATTCAATAATTCAATAATTCAATAATTCAATAATTCAATAATTCAATAATTCAATAATTCAATAATTCAATAATTCAATAATTCAATAATTCAATAATTCGATAATTCGATAATTCGATAATTCAATAATTCAATAATTCAATAATTCAATAATTCAATAATTCAATAATTCAATAATTCAATAATTCAATAATTCAATAATTCAATAATTCAATAATTCAATAATTCAATAATTCAATAATTCAATAATTCAATAATTCAATAATTCAATAATTCAATAATTCAATAATTCAATAATTCAATAATTCAATAATATAATAATTCAATAATTCAATAATTCAATAATTCAATAATATAATAATATAATAATATAATAATTCAATAATTCAATAATTCAATAATTCAATAATTCAATAATTCAATAATTCAATAATTCAATAATTCAATAATTCAATAATTCAATAATTCAATAATTCAATAATTCAATAATTCAATAATTCAATAATTCAATAATTCAATAATTCAATAATTCAATAATTCAATAATTCAATAATTCAATAATTCAATAATTCAATATTTCAATAATTCAATAATTCAATAATTCAATAATTCAAAAATTCAATAATTCAATAATTCAATAATTTAATAATTCAATAATATAATAATATAATAATTCAATAATTCAATAATTCAATAATTCAATAATTCAATAATTCAATAATTCAATAATTCAATAATTCAATAATTCAATAATTCAATAATTCAATAATTCAATAATTCAATAATTCAATAATTCAATAATTCAATAATTCAATAATTCAATAATTCAATAATTCAATAATTCAATAATTCAATAATTCAATAATTCAATAATTCAATAATTCAATAATTCAATAATTCAATAATTCAATAATTCAATAATTCAATAATTCAATAATTCAATAATTCAATAATTCAATAATTCAATAATTCAATAATTCAATAATTCAATAATTCAATAATTCAATAATTCAATAATTCAATAATTCAATAATTCAATAATTCAATAATTCAATAATTCAATAATTCAATAATTCAATAATTCAATAATTCAATAATATAATAATTCAATAATTCAATAATATAATAATTCAATAATATAATAATATAATAATATAATAATTCAATAATTCAATAATTCAATAATTCAATAATTCAATAATTCAATAATTCAATAATTCAATAATTCAATAATTCAATAATTCAATAATTCAATAATTCAATAATTCAATAATTCAATAATATAATAATTCAATAATTCAATAATTCAATAATTCAATAATTCAATAATTCAATAATTCAACATTTCAATATTTCAATATTTCAATATTTCAATAATTCAATAATTCAATAATTCAATAATTCAATAATTCAATAATTCAATAATTCAATAATTCAATAATTCAATAATTCAATAATTCAATAATTCAATAATTCAATAATTCAATAATTCAATAATTCAATAATTCAATAATTCAATAATTCAATAATTCAATAATTCAATAATTCAATAATTCAATAATTCAATAATTCAATAATTCAATAATTCAATAATTCAATAATTCAATAATTCAATAATTCAATAATTCAATAATTCAATAATTCAATAATTCAATAATTCAATAATTCAATAATTCAATAATTCAATAATTCAATAATTCAATAATTCAATAATTCAATAATTCAATAATTCAATAATTCAATAATTCAATAATTCAATAATTCAATAATTCAATAATTCAATAATTCAATAATTCAATAATTCAATAATTCAATAATTCAATAATTCAATAATTCAATAATTCAATAATTCAATAATATAATAATTCAATAATTCAATAATTCAATAATTCAATAATATAATAATATAATAATTCAATAATTCAATAATTCAATAATTCAATAATTCAATAATTCAATAATTCAATAATTCAATAATTCAATAATTCAATAATTCAATAATTCAATAATTCAATAATTCAATAATTCAATAATTCAATAATTCAATAATTCAATAATTCAATAATTCAATAATTCAATAATTCAATAATTCAATAATTCAATAATATAATAATTCAATAATTCAATAATTCAATAATTCAATAATATAATAATATAATAATTCAATAATTCAATAATTCAATAATTCAATAATTCAATAATTCAATAATTCAATAATTCAATAATTCAATAATTCAATAATTCAATAATTCAATAATTCAATAATTCAATAATTCAATAATTCAATAATTCAATAATTCAATAATTCAATAATTCAATAATTCAATAATTCAATAATTCAATAATTCAATAATATAATAATTCAATAATTCAATAATTCAATAATTCAATAATATAATAATATAATAATTCAATAATTCAATAATTCAATAATTCAATAATTCAATAATTCAATAATTCAATAATTCAATAATTCAATAATTCAATAATTCAATAATTCAATAATTCAATAATTCAATAATTCAATAATTCAATAATTCAATAATTCAATAATTCAATAATTCAATAATTCAATAATTCAATAATTCAATAATTCAATAATTCAATAATTCAATAATTCAATAATTCAATAATTCAATAATTCAATAATTCAATAATTCAATAATTCAATAATTCAATAATTCAATAATTCAATAATTCAATAATTCAATAATTCAATAATTCAATAATTCAATAATTCAATAATTCAATAATTCAATAATTCAATAATTCAATAATTCAATAATTCAATAATTCAATAATTCAATAATTCAATAATTCAATAATTCAATAATTCAATAATTCAATAATTCAATAATTCAATAATTCAATAATATAATAATTCAATAATTCAATAATTCAATAATATAATAATATAATAATATAATAATTCAATAATTCAATAATTCAATAATTCAATAATTCAATAATTCAATAATATAATAATATAATAATTCAATAATTCAATAATTCAATAATTCAATAATTCAATAATTCAATAATTCAATAATTCAATAATTCAATAATTCAATAATTCAATAATTCAATAATTCAATAATTCAATAATTCAATAATTCAATAATTCAATAATTCAATAATTCAATAATTCAATAATTCAATAATTCAATAATTCAATAATTCAATAATTCAATAATTCAATAATTCAATAATTCAATAATTCAATAATTCAATAATTCAATAATTCAATAATTCAATAATTCAATAATTCAATAATTCAATAATTCAATAATTCAATAATTCAATAATTCAATAATTCAATAATTCAATAATTCAATAATTCAATAATTCAATAATTCAATAATATAATAATTCAATAATTCAATAATATAATAATTCAATAATATAATAATTCAATAATTCAATAATATAATAATTCAATAATTCAATAATTCAATAATTCAATAATTCAATAATATAATAATATAATAATTCAATAATTCAATAATTCAATAATTCAATAATTCAATAATTCAATAATTCAATAATTCAATAATTCAATAATTCAATAATTCAATAATTCAATAATTCAATAATTCAATAATTCAATAATTCAATAATTCAATAATTCAATAATTCAATAATTCAATAATTCAATAATTCAATAATTCAATAATTCAATAATTCAATAATTCAATAATTCAATAATTCAATAATTCAATAATTCAATAATTCAATAATTCAATAATTCAATAATTCAATAATTCAATAATTCAATAATTCAATAATTCAATAATTCAATAATTCAATAATTCAATAATTCAATAATTCAATAATTCAATAATTCAATAATTCAATAATTCAATAATTCAATAATTCAATAATTCAATAATTCAATAATTCAATAATTCAATAATTCAATAATTCAATAATTCAATAATATAATAATTCAATAATTCAATAATATAATAATTCAATAATATAATAATATAATAATATAATAATATAATAATTCAATAATTCAATAATTCAATAATTCAATAATTCAATAATATAATAATTCAATAATATAATAATATAATAATATAATAATTCAATAATTCAATAATTCAATAATTCAATAATTCAATAATTCAATAATTCAATAATTCAATAATTCAATAATATAATAATTCAATAATTCAATAATTCAATAATTCAATAATTCAATAATTCAACATTTCAATATTTCAATATTTCAATAATTCAATAATTCAATAATTCAATAATTCAATAATTCAATAATTCAATAATTCAATAATTCAATAATTCAATAATTCAATAATTCAATAATTCAATAATTCAATAATTCAATAATTCAATAATTCAATAATTCAATAATTCAATAATTCAATAATTCAATAATTCAATAATTCAATAATTCAATAATTCAATAATTCAATAATTCAATAATTCAATAATTCAATAATTCAATAATTCAATAATTCAATAATTCAATAATTCAATAATTCAATAATTCAATAATTCAATAATTCAATAATTCAATAATTCAATAATTCAATAATTCAATAATTCAATAATTCAATAATTCAATAATTCAATAATTCAATAATTCAATAATTCAATAATTCAATAATTCAATAATATAATAATTCAATAATTCAATAATTCAATAATTCAATAATTCAATAATTCAACATTTCAATATTTCAATATTTCAATAATTCAATAATTCAATAATTCAATAATTCAATAATTCAATAATTCAATAATTCAATAATTCAATAATTCAATAATTCAATAATTCAATAATTCAATAATTCAATAATTCAATAATTCAATAATTCAATAATTCAATAATTCAATAATTCAATAATTCAATAATTCAATAATTCAATAATTCAATAATTCAATAATTCAATAATTCAATAATTCAATAATTCAATAATTCAATAATTCAATAATTCAATAATTCAATAATTCAATAATTCAATAATTCAATAATATAATAATTCAATAATTCAATAATTCAATAATTCAATAATATAATAATATAATAATTCAATAATTCAATAATTCAATAATTCAATAATTCAATAATTCAATAATTCAATAATTCAATAATTCAATAATTCAATAATTCAATAATTCAATAATTCAATAATTCAATAATTCAATAATTCAATAATTCAATAATTCAATAATTCAATAATTCAATAATTCAATAATTCAATAATTCAATAATTCAATAATTCAATAATTCAATAATTCAATAATTCAATAATTCAATAATTCAATAATTCAATAATTCAATAATTCAATAATTCAATAATTCAATAATTCAATAATTCAATAATTCAATAATTCAATAATTCAATAATTCAATAATTCAATAATTCAATAATTCAATAATTCAATAATTCAATAATTCAATAATTCAATAATTCAATAATTCAATAATTCAATAATTCAATAATTCAATAATTCAATAATTCAATAATTCAATAATTCAATAATTCAATAATTCAATAATTCAATAATTCAATAATTCAATAATTCAATAATTCAATAATTCAATAATTCAATAATTCAATAATTCAATAATTCAATAATTCAATAATTCAATAATATAATAATTCAATAATTCAATAATATAATAATTCAATAATATAATAATATAATAATATAATAATTCAATAATTCAATAATTCAATAATTCAATAATTCAATAATTCAATAATTCAATAATATAATAATATAATAATTCAATAATTCAATAATTCAATAATTCAATAATTCAATAATTCAATAATTCAATAATTCAATAATTCAATAATTCAATAATTCAATAATTCAATAATTCAATAATTCAATAATTCAATAATTCAATAATTCAATAATTCAATAATTCAATAATTCAATAATTCAATAATTCAATAATTCAATAATTCAATAATTCAATAATTCAATAATTCAATAATTCAATAATTCAATAATTCAATAATTCAATAATTCAATAATTCAATAATTCAATAATTCAATAATTCAATAATTCAATAATTCAATAATTCAATAATTCAATAATTCAATAATTCAATAATTCAATAATTCAATAATTCAATAATTCAATAATTCAATAATTCAATAATTCAATAATTCAATAATTCAATAATTCAATAATTCAATAATTCAATAATTCAATAATTCAATAATTCAATAATATAATAATTCAATAATTCAATAATATAATAATTCAATAATATAATAATTCAATAATTCAATAATATAATAATTCAATAATTCAATAATTCAATAATTCAATAATATAATAATATAATAATTCAATAATTCAATAATTCAATAATTCAATAATTCAATAATTCAATAATTCAATAATTCAATAATTCAATAATTAATAATTCAATAATTCAATAATTCAATAATTCAATAATTCAATAATTCAATAATTCAATAATTCAATAATTCAATAATTCAATAATTCAATAATTCAATAATTCAATAATTCAATAATTCAATAATTCAATAATTCAATAATTCAATAATTCAATAATTCAATAATTCAATAATTCAATAATTCAATAATTCAATAATTCAATAATTCAATAATTCAATAATTCAATAATTCAATAATTCAATAATTCAATAATTCAATAATTCAATAATTCAATAATTCAATAATTCAATAATTCAATAATTCAATAATTCAATAATTCAATAATTCAATAATTCAATAATTCAATAATTCAATAATTCAATAATTCAATAATTCAATAATTCAATAATTCAATAATTCAATAATATAATAATTCAATAATTCAATAATATAATAATTCAATAATATAATAATATAATAATATAATAATTCAATAATTCAATAATTCAATAATTCAATAATTCAATAATTCAATAATATAATAATTCAATAATATAATAATATAATAATATAATAATTCAATAATTCAATAATTCAATAATTCAATAATTCAATAATTCAATAATTCAATAATTCAATAATTCAATAATTCAATAATTCAATAATATAATAATTCAATAATTCAATAATTCATTAATTCAATAATTCATTAATTCAATAATTCAATAATTCAACATTTCAATATTTCAATATTTCAATATTTCAATAATTCAATAATTCAATAATTCAATAATTCAATAATTCAATAATTCAATAATTCAATAATTCAATAATTCAATAATTCAATAATTCAATAATTCAATAATTCAATAATTCAATAATTCAATAATTCAATAATTCAATAATTCAATAATTCAATAATTCAATAATTCAATAATTCAATAATTCAATAATTCAATAATTCAATAATTCAATAATTCAATAATTCAATAATTCAATAATTCAATAATTCAATAATTCAATAATTCAATAATTCAATAATTCAATAATTCAATAATTCAATAATTCAATAATTCAATAATTCAATAATTCAATAATTCAATAATTCAATAATTCAATAATATAATAATATAATAATTCAATAATTCAATAATTCAATAATTCAATAATTCAATAATTCAATAATTCAATAATTCAATAATTCAATAATTCAATAATTCAATAATTCAATAATTCAATAATTCAATAATTCAATAATTCAATAATTCAATAATTCAATAATTCAATAATTCAATAATTCAATAATTCAATAATTCAATAATTCAATAATTCAATAATTCAATAATTCAATAATTCAATAATTCAATAATTCAATAATTCAATAATTCAATAATTCAATAATTCAATAATTCAATAATTCAATAATTCAATAATTCAAGAATTCAATAATTCAATAATTCAATAATTCAATAATTCAATAATTCAATAATTCAATAATTCAATAATTCAATAATTCAATAATTCAATAATTCAATAATTCAATAATTCAATAATTCAATAATTCAATAATTCAATAATTCAATAATTCAATAATTCAATAATTAAATAATTAAATAATTCAATAATTCAATAATTCAATAATTCAATAATTCAATAATTCAATAATTCAATAATTCAATAATTCAATAATTCAATAATTCAATAATTCAATAATTCAATAATTCAATAATTCAATAATTCAATAATTCAATAATTCAATAATTCAATATTTCAATAATTCAATAATTCAATAATTCAATAATTCAAAAATTCAATAATTCAATAATTCAATAATTCAATAATTCAATAATATAATAATATAATAATTCAATAATTCAATAATTCAATAATTCAATAATTCAATAATTCAATAATTCAATAATTCAATAATTCAATAATTCAATAATTCAATAATTCAATAATTCAATAATTCAATAATTCAATAATTCAATAATTCAATAATTCAATAATTCAATAATTCAATAATTCAATAATTCAATAATTCAATAATTCAATAATTCAATAATTCAATAATTCAATAATTCAATAATTCAATAATTCAATAATTCAATAATTCAATAATTCAATAATTCAATAATTCAATAATTCAATAATTCAATAATTCAATAATTCAATAATTCAATAATTCAATAATTCAATAATTCAATAATTCAATAATTCAATAATTCAATAATTCAATAATTCAATAATTCAATAATTCAATAATTCAATAATTCAATAATTCAATAATTCAATAATATAATAATTCAATAATTCAATAATATAATAATTCAATAATATAATAATATAATAATATAATAATTCAATAATTCAATAATTCAATAATTCAATAATTCAATAATTCAATAATTCAATAATTCAATAATTCAATAATTCAATAATTCAATAATTCAATAATTCAATAATTCAATAATTCAATAATTCAATAATTCAATAATTCAATAATATAATAATTCAATAATTCAATAATTCAATAATTCAATAATTCAACATTTCAATATTTCAATAATTCAATAATTCAATAATTCAATAATTCAATAATTCAATAATTCAATAATTCAATAATTCAATAATTCAATAATTCAATAATTCAATAATTCAATAATTCAATAATTCAATAATTCAATAATTCAATAATTCAATAATTCAATAATTCAATAATTCAATAATTCAATAATTCAATAATTCAATAATTCAATAATTCAATAATTCAATAATTCAATAATTCAATAATTCAATAATTCAATAATTCAATAATTCAATAATTCAATAATTCAATAATTCAATAATTCAATAATTCAATAATTCAATAATTCAATAATTCAATAATTCAATAATTCAATAATTCAATAATTCAATAATTCAATAATTCAATAATTCAATAATTCAATAATTCAATAATTCAATAATTCAATAATTCAATAATTCAATAATTCAATAATTCAATAATTCAATAATTCAATAATTCAATAATTCAATAATTCAATAATTCAATAATTCAATAATTCAATAATTCAATAATTCAATAATTCAATAATTCAATAATTCAATAATTCAATAATTCAATAATTCAATAATTCAATAATTCAATAATTCAATAATTCAATAATTCAATAATTCAATAATATAATAATTCAATAATTCAATAATTCAATAATTCAATAATTCAATAATATAATAATATAATAATTCAATAATTCAATAATTCAATAATTCAATAATTCAATAATTCAATAATTCAATAATTCAATAATTCAATAATTCAATAATTCAATAATTCAATAATTCAATAATTCAATAATTCAATAATTCAATAATTCAATAATTCAATAATTCAATAATTCAATAATTCAATAATTCAATAATTCAATAATTCAATAATTCAATAATTCAATAATTCAATAATTCAATAATTCAATAATTCAATAATTCAATAATTCAATAATTCAATAATTCAATAATTCAATAATTCAATAATTCAATAATATAATAATTCAATAATTCAATAATTCAATAATTCAATAATATAATAATATAATAATATAATAATATAATAATTCAATAATTCAATAATTCAATAATTCAATAATTCAATAATTCAATAATTCAATAATTCAATAATTCAATAATTCAATAATTCAATAATTCAATAATTCAATAATTCAATAATTCAATAATTCAATAATTCAATAATTCAATAATTCAATAATTCAATAATATAATAATTCAATAATTCAATAATTCAATAATTCAATAATATAATAATATAATAATATAATAATTCAATAATTCAATAATTCAATAATTCAATAATTCAATAATTCAATAATTCAATAATTCAATAATTCAATAATTCAATAATTCAATAATTCAATAATTCAATAATTCAATAATTCAATAATTCAATAATCCAATAATTCAATAATTCAATAATTCAATAATTCAATAATTCAATAATTCAATAATTCAATAATTCAATAATTCAATAATTCAATAATTCAATAATTCAATAATTCAATAATTCAATAATTCAATAATTCAATAATTCAATAATTCAATAATTCAATAATTCAATAATTCAATAATTCAATAATTCAATAATATAATAATTCAATAATTCAATAATATAATAATTCAATAATATAATAATATAATAATATAATAATATAATAATTCAATAATTCAATAATTCAATAATTCAATAATTCAATAATTCAATAATTCAATAATATAATAATTCAATAATTCAATAATTCAATAATTCAATAATTCAATAATTCAACATTTCAATATTTCAATATTTCAATATTTCAATAATTCAATAATTCAATAATTCAATAATTCAATAATTCAATAATTCAATAATTCAATAATTCACTAATTCAATAATTCAATAATTCAATAATTCAATAATTCAATAATTCAATAATTCAATAATTCAATAATTCAATAATTCAATAATTCAATAATTCAATAATTCAATAATTCAATAATTCAATAATTCAATAATTCAATAATTCAATAATTCAATAATTCAATAATTCAATAATTCAATAATTCAATAATTCAATAATTCAATAATTCAATAATTCAATAATTCAATAATTCGATAATTCGATAATTCGATAATTCAATAATTCAATAATTCAATAATTCAATAATTCAATAATTCAATAATTCAATAATTCAATAATTCAATAATTCAATAATTCAATAATTCAATAATATAATAATATAATATGATAATTCAATAATTCAATAATTCAATAATTCAATAATATAATAATTCAATAATTCAATAATTCAATAATTCAATAATATAATAATATAATAATTCAATAATTCAATAATTCAATAATTCAATAATTCAATAATTCAATAATTCAATAATTCAATAATTCAATAATTCAATAATTCAATAATTCAATAATTCAATAATTCAATAATTCAATAATTCAATAATTCAATAATTCAATAATTCAATAATTCAATAATTCAATAATTCAATAATTCAATAATTCAATAATTCAATAATTCAATAATTCAATAATTCAATAATTCAATAATTCAATAATTCAATAATTCAATAATTCAATAATTCAATAATTCAATAATTCAATAATTCAATAATTCAATAATTCAATAATTCAATAATTCAATAATTCAATAATTCAATAATTCAATAATTCAATAATTCAATAATTCAATAATTCAATAATTCAATAATTCAATAATTCAATAATTCAATAATTCAATAATTCAATAATTCAATAATTCAATAATTCAATAATTCAATAATTCAATAATTCAATAATTCAATAATTCAATAATTCAATAATTCAATAATTCAATAATTCAATAATTCAATAATATAATAATATAATAATATAATAATATAATAATTCAATAATTCAATAATTCAATAATTCAATAATTCAATAATTCAATAATTCAATAATTCAATAATTCAATAATTCAATAATTCAATAATTCAATAATTCAATAATTCAATAATTCAATAATTCAATAATTCAATAATTCAATAATATAATAATATAATAATATAATAATTCAATAATTCAATAATTCAATAATTCAATAATTCAATAATTTAATAATTCAATAATTCAATAATTCAATAATTCAATAATTCAATAATTCAATAATTCAATAATTCAATAATTCAATAATTCAATAATTCAATAATTCAATAATTCAATAATTCAATAATTCAATAATTCAATAATTCAATAATTCAATAATTCAATAATTCAATAATTCAATAATTCAATAATTCAATAATTCAATAATTCAATAATTCAATAATTCAATAATTCAATAATTCAATAATTCAATAATTCAATAATTCAATAATTCAATAATTCAATAATTCAATAATTCAATAATTCAATAATTCAATAATTCAATAATTCAATAATTCAATAATTCAATAATTCAATAATTCAATAATTCAATAATTCAATAATTCAATAATTCAATAATTCAATAATTCAATAATTCAATAATTCAATAATTCAATAATTCAATAATTCAATAATATAATAATTCAATAATTCAATAATATAATAATTCAATAATATAATAATATAATAATATAATAATTCAATAATTCAATAATTCAATAATTCAATAATTCAATAATTCAATAATTCAATAATTCAATAATTCAATAATATAATAATTCAATAATTCAATAATTCAATAATTCAATAATTCAATAATTCAATAATTCAACATTTCAATATTTCAATATTTCAATATTTCAATAATTCAATAATTCAATAATTCAATAATTCAATAATTCAATAATTCAATAATTCAATAATTCAATAATTCAATAATTCAATAATTCAATAATTCAATAATTCAATAATTCAATAATTCAATAATTCAATAATTCAATAATTCAATAATTCAATAATTCAATAATTCAATAATTCAATAATTCAATAATTCAATAATTCAATAATTCAATAATTCAATAATTCAATAATTCAATAATTCAATAATTCAATAATTCAATAATTCAATAATTCAATAATTCAATAATTCAATAATTCAATAATTCAATAATTCAATAATTCAATAATTCAATAATTCAATAATTCAATAATTCAATAATTCAATAATTCAATAATTCAATAATTCAATAATTCAATAATTCAATAATTCAATAATTCAATAATTCAATAATTCAATAATTCAATAATTCAATAATTCAATAATTCAATAATTCAATAATTCAATAATTCAATAATTCAATAATTCAATAATATAATAATTCAATAATTCAATAATTCAATAATTCAATAATATAATAAAATAATAATATAATAATTCAATAATTCAATAATTCAATAATTCAATAATTCAATAATTCAATAATTCAATAATTCAATAATTCAATAATTCAATAATTCAATAATTCAATAATTCAATAATTCAATAATTCAATAATTCAATAATTCAATAATTCAATAATTCAATAATTCAATAATTCAATAATTCAATAATTCAATAATTCAATAATTCAATAATTCAATAATTCAATAATTCAATAATTCAATAATTCAATAATTCAATAATTCAATAATTCAATAATTCAATAATTCAATAATTCAATAATTCAATAATTCAATAATTCAATAATTCAATAATTCAATAATTCAATAATTCAATAATTCAATAATTCAATAATTCAATAATATAATAATTCAATAATTCAATAATATAATAATTCAATAATATAATAATTCAATAATTCAATAATATAATAATTCAATAATTCAATAATTCAATAATTCAATAATATAATAATATAATAATTCAATAATTCAATAATTCAATAATATAATAATTCAATAATTCAATAATATAATAATTAAATAATATAATAATTCAATAATTCAATAATATAATAATATAATATGATAATTCAATAATATAATAATATAATAATTCAATAATATAATAATTCAATAATTCAATAATTCAATAATTCAATAATATAATAATATAATAATTCAATAATTCAATAATTCAATAATTCAATAATTCAATAATTCAATAATTCAATAATTCAATAATTCAATAATTCAATAATTCAATAATTCAATAATTCAATAATTCAATAATTCAATAATTCAATAATTCAATAATTCAATAATTCAATAATTCAATAATTCAATAATTCAATAATTCAATAATTCAATAATTCAATAATTCAATAATTCAATAATTCAATAATTCAATAATTCAATAATTCAATAATTCAATAATTCAATAATTCAACATTTCAATATTTCAATATTTCAATAATTCAATAATTCAATAATTCAATAATTCAATAATTCAATAATTCAATAATTCAATAATTCAATAATTCAATAATTCAATAATTCAATAATTCAATAATTCAATAATTCAATAATTCAATAATTCAATAATTCAATAATTCAATAATTCAATAATTCAATAATTCAATAATTCAATAATTCAATAATTCAATAATTCAATAATTCAATAATTCAATAATTCAATAATTCAATAATTCAATAATTCAATAATTCAATAATTCAATAATTCAATAATTCAATAATTCAATAATTCAATAATTCAATAATTCAATAATTCAATAATTCAATAATTCAATAATTCAATAATTCAATAATTCAATAATTCAATAATTCAATAATTCAATAATTCAATAATTCAATAATTCAATAATTCAATAATTCAATAATTCAATAATTCAATAATTCAATAATTCGATAATTCGATAATTCGATAATTCGATAATTCAATAATTCAATAATTCAATAATTCAATAATTCAATAATTCAATAATTCAATAATTCAATAATTCAATAATTCAATAATTCAATAATTCAATAATTCAATAATTCAATAATTCAATAATTCAATAATTCAATAATTCAATAATTCAATAATTCAATAATTCAATAATTCAATAATTCAATAATTCAATAATATAATAATTCAATAATTCAATAATTCAATAATTCAATAATTCAATAATATAATAATATAATAATATAATAATTCAATAATTCAATAATTCAATAATTCAATAATTCAATAATTCAATAATTCAATAATTCAATAATTCAATAATTCAATAATTCAATAATTCAATAATTCAATAATTCAATAATTCAATAATATAATAATTCAATAATTCAATAATTCAATAATATAATAATATAATATGATAATTCAATAATTCAATAATTCAATAATTCAATAATATAATAATTCAATAATTCAATAATTCAATAATTCAATAATATAATAATATAATAATTCAATAATTCAATAATTCAATAATTCAATAATTCAATAATTCAATAATTCAATAATTCAATAATTCAATAATTCAATAATTCAATAATTCAATAATTCAATAATTCAATAATTCAATAATTCAATAATATAATAATATAATAATATAATAATTCAATAATTCAATAATTCAATAATTCAATAATTCAATAATTCAATAATTCAATAATTCAATAATTCAATAATTCAATAATTCAATAATTCAATAATTCAATAATTCAATAATATAATAATTCAATAATTCAATAATTCAATAATTCAATAATATAATAATATAATATGATAATTCAATAATTCAATAATTCAATAATTCAATAATATAATAATTCAATAATTCAATAATTCAATAATTCAATAATTCAATAATTCAATAATTCAATAATTCAATAATTCAATAATTCAATAATTCAATAATTCAATAATTCAATAATTCAATAATTCAATAATTCAATAATTCAATAATTCAATAATTCAATAATTCAATAATTCAATAATTCAATAATTCAATAATTCAATAATTCAATAATTCAATAATTCAATAATTCAATAATTCAATAATTCAATAATTCAATAATTCAATAATTCAATAATTCAATAATTCAATAATTCAATAATTCAATAATTCAATAATTCAATAATTCAATAATTCAATAATTCAATAATTCAATAATTCAATAATTCAATAATTCAATAATTCAATAATTCAATAATTCAATAATTCAATAATTCAATAATTCAATAATTCAATAATTCAATAATTCAATAATTCAATAATTCAATAATTCAATAATTCAATAATTCAATAATTCAATAATTCAATAATATAATAATTCAATAATTCAATAATATAATAATTCAATAATATAATAATATAATAATATAATAATTCAATAATTCAATAATTCAATAATTCAATAATTCAATATTATAATAATTCAATAATATAATAATATAATAATATAATAATTCAATAATTCAATAATTCAATAATTCAATAATTCAATAATTCAATAATTCAATAATTCAATAATTCAATAATTCAATAATTCAATAATTCAATAATATAATAATTCAATAATTCAATAATTCAATAATTCAATAATTCAACATTTCAATATTTCAATATTTCAATATTTCAATAATTCAATAATTCAATAATTCAATAATTCAATAATTCAATAATTCAATAATTCAATAATTCAATAATTCAATAATTCAATAATTCAATAATTCAATAATTCAATAATTCAATAATTCAATAATTCAATAATTCAATAATTCAATAATTCAATAATTCAATAATTCAATAATTCAATAATTCAATAATTCAATAATTCAATAATTCAATAATTCAATAATTCAATAATTCAATAATTCAATAATTCAATAATTCAATAATTCAATAATTCAATAATTCAATAATTCAATAATTCAATAATTCAATAATTCAATAATTCAATAATTCAATAATTCAATAATTCAATAATTCAATAATTCAATAATTCAATAATTCAATAATTCAATAATTCAATAATTCAATAATTCAATAATTCAATAATTCAATAATATAATAATTCAATAATTCAATAATTCAATAATTCAATAATTCAATAATTCAATAATTCAACATTTCAATATTTCAATATTTCAATAATTCAATAATTCAATAATTCAATAATTCAATAATTCAATAATTCAATAATTCAATAATTCAATAATTCAATAATTCAATAATTCAATAATTCAATAATTCAATAATTCAATAATTCAATAATTCAATAATTCAATAATTCAATAATTCAATAATTCAATAATTCAATAATTCAATAATTCAATAATTCAATAATTCAATAATTCAATAATTCAATAATTCAATAATTCAATAATTCAATAATTCAATAATTCAATAATTCAATAATTCAATAATTCAATAATTCAATAATTCAATAATTCAATAATTCAATAATTCAATAATTCAATAATTCAATAATTCAATAATTCAATAATTCAATAATTCAATAATTCAATAATTCAATAATTCAATAATTCAATAATTCAATAATTCAATAATTCAATAATTCAATAATTCAATAATTCAATAATTCAATAATTCAATAATTCAATAATTCGATAATTCGATAATTCGATAATTCGATAATTCGATAATTTAATAATTCAATAATTCAATAATTCAATAATTCAATAATTCAATAATTCAATAATTCAATAATTCAATAATTCAATAATTCAATAATTCAATAATTCAATAATTCAATAATTCAATAATTCAATAATTCAATAATATAATAATTCAATAATTCAATAATTCAATAATTCAATAATATAATAATATAATAATATAATAATATAATAATATAATAATTCAATAATTCAATAATTCAATAATTCAATAATTCAATAATTCAATATATCAATAATTCAATAATTCAATAATATAATAATTCAATAATTCAATAATTCAATAATTCAATAATTCAATAATTCAATAATTCAATAATTCAATAATTCAATAATTCAATAATTCAATAATTCAATAATTCAATAATTCAATAATTCAATAATTCAATAATTCAATAATTCAATAATTCAATAATTCAATAATTCAATAATTCAATAATTCAATAATTCAATAATTCAATAATTCAATAATTCAATAATTCAATAATTCAATAATTCAATAATTCAATAATTCAATAATTCAATAATTCAATAATTCAATAATTCAATAATTCAATAATTCAATAATTCAATAATTCAATAATTCAATAATATAATAATTCAATAATTCAATAATTCAATAATTCAATAATTCAATAATTCAACATTTCAATATTTCAATATTTCAATAATTCAATAATTCAATAATTCAATAATTCAATAATTCAATAATTCAATAATTCAATAATTCAATAATTCAATAATTCAATAATTCAATAATTCAATAATTCAATAATTCAATAATTCAATAATTCAATAATTCAATAATTCAATAATTCAATAATTCAATAATTCAATAATTCAATAATTCAATAATTCAATAATTCAATAATTCAATAATTCAATAATTCAATAATTCAATAATTCAATAATTCAATAATTCAATAATTCAATAATTCAATAATTCAATAATTCAATAATTCAATAATTCAATAATTCAATAATTCAATAATTCAATAATTCAATAATTCAATAATTCGATAATTCGATAATTCGATAATTCGATAATTCAATAATTCAATAATTTAATAATTCAATAATTCAATAATTCAATAATTCAATAATTCGATAATTCGATAATTCGATAATTCGATAATTCGATAATTCGATAATTCAATAATTCAATAATTTAATAATTCAATAATTCAATAATTCAATAATTCAATAATTCAATAATTCAATAATTCAATAATTCAATAATTCAATAATTCAATAATTCAATAATTCAATAATTCAATAATTCAATAATATAATAATTCAATAATTCAATAATTCAATAATTCAATAATTCAATAATTCAATAATTCAATAATATAATAATTCAATAATTCAATAATTCAATAATTCAATAATATAATAATATAATAATTCAATAATTCAATAATTCAATAATTCAATAATTCAATAATTCAATATATCAATAATTCAATAATTCAATAATATAATAATTCAATAATTCAATAATTCAATAATTCAATAATTCAATAATTCAATAATTCAATAATTCAATAATTCAATAATTCAATAATTCAATAATTCAATAATTCAATAATTCAATAATTCAATAATTCAATAATTCAATAATTCAATAATTCAATAATTCAATAATTCAATAATTCAATAATTCAATAATTCAATAATTCAATAATTCAATAATTCAATAATTCAATAATTCAATAATTCAATAATTCAATAATTCAATAATTCAATAATTCAATAATTCAATAATTCAATAATTCAATAATTCAATAATTCAATAATTCAATAATTCAATAATTCAATAATTCAATAATTCAATAATTCAATAATTCAATAATTCAATAATTCAATAATTCAATAATTCGATAATTCGATAATTCGATAATTCGATAATTCAATAATTCAATAATTCAATAATTCAATAATTCAATAATTCAATAATTCAATAATTCAATAATTCAATAATTCAATAATTCAATAATTCAATAATTCAATAATTCAATAATTCAATAATTCAATAATTCAATAATTCAATAATTCAATAATTCAATAATTCAATAATTCAATAATTCAATAATTCAATAATTCAATAATTCAATAATTCAATAATTCAATAATTCAATAATTCAATAATTCAATAATTCAATAATTCAATAATTCAATAATTCAATAATTCAATAATTCAATAATTCAATAATTCAATAATTCAATAATTCAATAATTCAATAATTCAATAATTCAATAATTCAATAATTCAATAATTCAATAATTCAATAATTCAATAATTCAATAATTCAATAATTCAATAATTCAATAATTCAATAATTCAATAATTCAATAATTCAATAATTCAATAATTCAATAATTCAATAATATAATAATTCAATAATTCAATAATTCAATAATTCAATAATATAATAAAATAATAATTCAATAATTCAATAATTCAATAATTCAATAATTCAATAATTCAATAATTCAATAATTCAATAATTCAATAATTCAATAATTCAATAATTCAATAATTCAATAATTCAATAATTCAATAATTCAATAATTCAATAATTCAATAATTCAATAATTCAATAATTCAATAATTCAATAATTCAATAATTCAATAATTCAATAATTCAATAATTCAATAATTCAATAATTCAATAATTCAATAATTCAATAATTCAATAATTCAATAATTCAATAATTCAATAATTCAATAATTCAATAATTCAATAATTCAATAATTCAATAATATAATAATTCAATAATTCAATAATATAATAATTCAATAATATAATAATTCAATAATTCAATAATATAATAATTCAATAATTCAATAATTCAATAATTCAATAATATAATAATATAATAATTCAATAATTCAATAATTCAATAATTCAATAATTCAATAATTCAATAATTCAATAATATAATAATTCAATAATTCAATAATATAATAATTAAATAATATAATAATTCAATAATTCAATAATATAATAATATAATATGATAATTCAATAATATAATAATATAATAATTCAATAATATAATAATTCAATAATTCAATAATTCAATAATTCAATAATTCAATAATTCAATAATTCAATAATTCAATAATTCAATAATTCAATAATTCAATAATTCAATAATTCAATAATTCAATAATTCAATAATTCAATAATTCAATAATTCAATAATTCAATAATTCAATAATTCAATAATTCAATAATTCAATAATTCAATAATTCAATAATTCAATAATTCAATAATTCAATAATTCAATAATTCAATAATTCAATAATTCAATAATTCAATAATTCAATAATTCAATAATTCAATAATTCAATAATATAATAATTCAATAATTCAATAATTCAATAATTCAATAATTCAATAATTCAACATTTCAATATTTCAATATTTCAATAATTCAATAATTCAATAATTCAATAATTCAATAATTCAATAATTCAATAATTCAATAATTCAATAATTCAATAATTCAATAATTCAATAATTCAATAATTCAATAATTCAATAATTCAATAATTCAATAATTCAATAATTCAATAATTCAATAATTCAATAATTCAATAATTCAATAATTCAATAATTCAATAATTCAATAATTCAATAATTCAATAATTCAATAATTCAATAATTCAATAATTCAATAATTCAATAATTCAATAATTCAATAATTCAATAATTCAATAATTCAATAATTCAATAATTCAATAATTCAATAATTCAATAATTCAATAATTCAATAATTCAATAATTCAATAATTCAATAATTCAATAATTCAATAATTCAATAATTCAATAATTCAATAATTCAATAATTCAATAATTCAATAATTCAATAATTCAATAATTCAATAATTCAATAATTCAATAATTCGATAATTCGATAATTCGATAATTCGATAATTCGATAATTCAATAATTCAATAATTCAATAATTCAATAATTCAATAATTCAATAATTCAATAATTCAATAATTCAATAATTCAATAATTCAATAATTCAATAATATAATAATTCAATAATTCAATAATTCAATAATTCAATAATTCAATAATATAATAATATAATAATATAATAATTCAATAATTCAATAATTCAATAATTCAATAATTCAATAATTCAATAATTCAATAATTCAATAATTCAATAATTCAATAATTCAATAATTCAATAATTCAATAATTCAATAATTCAATAATTCAATAATTCAATAATTCAATAATTCAATAATTCAATAATTCAATAATTCAATAATTCAATAATATAATAATTCAATAATTCAATAATTCAATAATTCAATAATTCAATAATTCAATAATTCAATAATTCAATAATTCAATAATTCAATAATTCAATAATTCAATAATTCAATAATTCAATAATATAATAATTCAATAATTCAATAATATAATAATTCAATAATATAATAATATAATAATATAATAATTCAATAATTCAATAATTCAATAATTCAATAATTCAATAATTCAATAATTCAATAATTCAATAATTCAATAATATAATAATTCAATAATTCAATAATTCAATAATTCAATAATTCAATAATTCAATAATTCAACATTTCAATATTTCAATATTTCAATATTTCAATAATTCAATAATTCAATAATTCAATAATTCAATAATTCAATAATTCAATAATTCAATAATTCAATAATTCAATAATTCAATAATTCAATAATTCAATAATTCAATAATTCAATAATTCAATAATTCAATAATTCAATAATTCAATAATTCAATAATTCAATAATTCAATAATTCAATAATTCAATAATTCAATAATTCAATAATTAATAATTCAATAATTCAATAATTCAATAATTCAATAATTCAATAATTCAATAATTCAATAATTCAATAATTCAATAATTCAATAATTCAATAATTCAATAATTCAATAATTCAATAATTCAATAATTCAATAATTCAATAATTCAATAATTCAATAATTCAATAATTCAATAATTCAATAATTCAATAATTCAATAATATAATAATTCAATAATTCAATAATTCAATAATTCAATAATATAATAATATAATAATTCAATAATTCAATAATTCAATAATTCAATAATTCAATAATTCAATATATCAATAATTCAATAATTCAATAATATAATAATTCAATAATTCAATAATTCAATAATTCAATAATTCAATAATTCAATAATTCAATAATTCAATAATTCAATAATTCAATAATTCAATAATTCAATAATTCAATAATTCAATAATTCAATAATTCAATAATTCAATAATTCAATAATTCAATAATTCAATAATTCAATAATTCAATAATTCAATAATTCAATAATTCAATAATTCAATAATTCAATAATTCAATAATTCAATAATTCAATAATTCAATAATTCAATAATTCAATAATTCAATAATTCAATAATTCAATAATTCAATAATTCAATAATTCAATAATTCAATAATTCAATAATTCAATAATTCAATAATTCAATAATTCAATAATTCAATAATTCAATAATTCAATAATTCAATAATTCGATAATTCGATAATTCGATAATTCGATAATTCAATAATTCAATAATTCAATAATTCAATAATTCAATAATTCAATAATTCAATAATTCAATAATTCAATAATTCAATAATTCAATAATTCAATAATTCAATAATTCAATAATTCAATAATTCAATAATTCAATAATTCAATAATTCAATAATTCAATAATTCAATAATTCAATAATTCAATAATTCAATAATTCAATAATTCAATAATTCAATAATTCAATAATTCAATAATTCAATAATTCAATAATTCAATAATTCAATAATTCAATAATTCAATAATTCAATAATTCAATAATTCAATAATTCAATAATTCAATAATTCAATAATTCAATAATTCAATAATTCAATAATTCAATAATTCAATAATTCAATAATTCAATAATTCAATAATTCAATAATTCAATAATTCAATAATTCAATAATTCAATAATTCAATAATTCAATAATTCAATAATTCAATAATTCAATAATTCAATAATTCAATAATATAATAATTCAATAATTCAATAATTCAATAATTCAATAATATAATAAAATAATAATTCAATAATTCAATAATTCAATAATTCAATAATTCAATAATTCAATAATTCAATAATTCAATAATTCAATAATTCAATAATTCAATAATTCAATAATTCAATAATTCAATAATTCAATAATTCAATAATTCAATAATTCAATAATTCAATAATTCAATAATTCAATAATTCAATAATTCAATAATTCAATAATTCAATAATTCAATAATTCAATAATTCAATAATTCAATAATTCAATAATTCAATAATTCAATAATTCAATAATTCAATAATTCAATAATTCAATAATTCAATAATTCAATAATTCAATAATTCAATAATATAATAATTCAATAATTCAATAATATAATAATTCAATAATATAATAATTCAATAATTCAATAATATAATAATTCAATAATTCAATAATTCAATAATTCAATAATATAATAATATAATAATTCAATAATTCAATAATTCAATAATTCAATAATTCAATAATTCAATAATTCAATAATATAATAATTCAATAATTCAATAATATAATAATTAAATAATATAATAATTCAATAATTCAATAATATAATAATATAATATGATAATTCAATAATATAATAATATAATAATTCAATAATATAATAATTCAATAATTCAATAATTCAATAATTCAATAATTCAATAATTCAATAATTCAATAATTCAATAATTCAATAATTCAATAATTCAATAATTCAATAATTCAATAATTCAATAATTCAATAATTCAATAATTCAATAATTCAATAATTCAATAATTCAATAATTCAATAATTCAATAATTCAATAATTCAATAATTCAATAATTCAATAATTCAATAATTCAATAATTCAATAATTCAATAATTCAATAATTCAATAATTCAATAATTCAATAATTCAATAATTCAATAATTCAATAATTCAATAATATAATAATTCAATAATTCAATAATTCAATAATTCAATAATTCAATAATTCAACATTTCAATATTTCAATATTTCAATAATTCAATAATTCAATAATTCAATAATTCAATAATTCAATAATTCAATAATTCAATAATTCAATAATTCAATAATTCAATAATTCAATAATTCAATAATTCAATAATTCAATAATTCAATAATTCAATAATTCAATAATTCAATAATTCAATAATTCAATAATTCAATAATTCAATAATTCAATAATTCAATAATTCAATAATTCAATAATTCAATAATTCAATAATTCAATAATTCAATAATTCAATAATTCAATAATTCAATAATTCAATAATTCAATAATTCAATAATTCAATAATTCAATAATTCAATAATTCAATAATTCAATAATTCAATAATTCAATAATTCAATAATTCAATAATTCAATAATTCAATAATTCAATAATTCAATAATTCAATAATTCAATAATTCAATAATTCAATAATTCAATAATTCAATAATTCAATAATTCAATAATTCAATAATTCAATAATTCAATAATTCAATAATTCAATAATTCAATAATTCAATAATTCAATAATTCAATAATTCAATAATTCAATAATTCAATAATTCAATAATTCAATAATTCAATAATTCGATAATTCGATAATTCGATAATTCGATAATTCGATAATTCGATAATTCGATAATTCGATAATTCGATAATTCGATAATTCGATAATTCGATAATTCGATAATTCGATAATTCGATAATTCGATAATTCGATAATTCGATAATTCGATAATTCGATAATTCGATAATTCGATAATTCGATAATTCGATAATTCGATAATTCGATAATTCCATAATTCCATAATTCAATAATTCAATAATTCAATAATTCAATAATTCAATAATTCAATAATTCAATAATTCAATAATTCAATAATTCAATAATTCAATAATTCAATAATTCAATAATTCAATAATTCAATAATTCAATAATTCAATAATTCAATAATTCAATAATTCAATAATTCAATAATTCAATAATTCAATAATTCAATAATTCAATAATTCAATAATTCAATAATTCAATAATTCAATAATTCAATAATTCAATAATTCAATAATTCAATAATTCAATAATTCAATAATTCAATAATTCAATAATTCAATAATTCAATAATTCAATAATTCAATAATTCAATAATTCAATAATTCAATAATTCAATAATTCAATAATTCAATAATTCAATAATTCAATAATTCAATAATTCAATAATTCAATAATTCAATAATTCAATAATTCAATAATTCAATAATTCAATAATTCAATAATTCAATAATTCAATAATTCAATAATTCAATAATTCAATAATTCAATAATTCAATAATTCAATAATTCAATAATTCAATAATTCAATAATTCAATAATTCAATAATTCAATAATTCAATAATTCAATAATTCAATAATTCAATAATTCAATAATTCAATAATTCAATAATTCAATAATTCAATAATATAATAATTCAATAATTCAATAATTCAATAATTCAATAATTCAATAATTCAATAATATAATAATATAATAATATAATAATATAATAATTCAATAATTCAATAATTCAATAATTCAATAATTCAATAATTCAATAATTCAATAATTCAATAATTCAATAATTCAATAATTCAATAATTCAATAATTCAATAATTCAATAATTCAATAATTCAATAATTCAATAATTCAATAATTCAATAATTCAATAATTCAATAATTCAATAATTCAATAATTCAATAATTCAATAATTCAATAATTCAATAATTCAATAATTCAATAATTCAATAATTCAATAATTCAATAATTCAATAATTCAATAATTCAATAATTCAATAATTCAATAATTCAATAATTCAATAATTCAATAATTCAATAATTCAATAATTCAATAATTCAATAATTCAATAATTCAATAATTCAATAATTCAATAATTCAACATTTCAATATTTCAATATTTCAATAATTCAATAATTCAATAATTCAATAATTCAATAATTCAATAATTCAATAATTCAATAATTCAATAATTCAATAATTCAATAATTCAATAATTCAATAATTCAATAATTCAATAATTCAATAATTCAATAATTCAATAATTCAATAATTCAATAATTCAATAATTCAATAATTCAATAATTCAATAATTCAATAATTCAATAATTCAATAATATAATAATATAATAATATAATAATTCAATAATTCAATAATTCAATAATTCAATAATTCAATAATTCAATAATTCAATAATTCAATAATTCAATAATTCAATAATTCAATAATTCAATAATTCAATAATTCAATAATTCAATAATTCAATAATTCAATAATTCAATAATTCAATAATTCAATAATTCAATAATTCAATAATTCAATAATTCAATAATTCAATAATTCAATAATTCAATAATTCAATAATTCAATAATTCAATAATTCAATAATTCAATAATTCAATAATTCAATAATTCAATAATTCAATAATTCAATAATTCAATAATTCAATAATTCAATAATTCAATAATTCAATAATTCAATAATTCAATAATTCAATAATTCAATAATTCAATAATTCAATAATTCAATAATTCAATAATTCAATAATTCAATAATTCAATAATTCAATAATTCAATAATTCAATAATTCAATAATTCAATAATTCAATAATTCAATAATTCAATAATTCAATAATTCAATAATTCAATAATTCAATAATTCAATAATTCAATAATTCAATAATTCAATAATTCAATAATTCAATAATTCAATAATTCAATAATTCAATAATTCAATAATTCAATAATTCAATAATTCAATAATTCAATAATTCAATAATTCAATAATTCAATAATTCAATAATTCAATAATTCAATAATTCAATAATTCAATAATTCAATAATTCAATAATATAATAATATAATAATATAATAATATAATAATATAATAATATAATAATTCAATAATTCAATAATTCAATAATTCAATAATTCAATAATTCAATAATTCAATAATTCAATAATTCAATAATTCAATAATTCAATAATTCAATAATTCAATAATATAATAATATAATAATATAATAATATAATAATATAATAATATAATAATTCAATAATTCAATAATTCAATAATTCAATAATTCAATAATTCAATAATTCAATAATTCAATAATTCAATAATTCAATAATTCAATAATTCAATAATTCAATAATTCAATAATTCAATAATTCAATAATTCAATAATTCAATAATTCAATAATTCAATAATTCAATAATTCAATAATTCAATAATTCAATAATTCAATAATTCAATAATTCAATAATTCAATAATTCAATAATTCAATAATTCAATAATTCAATAATTCAATAATTCAATAATTCAATAATTCAATAATTCAATAATTCAATAATTCAATAATTCAATAATTCAATAATTCAATAATTCAATAATTCAATAATTCAATAATTCAATAATTCAATAATTCAATAATTCAATAATTCAATAATTCAATAATTCAATAATTCAATAATTCAATAATTCAATAATTCAATAATTCAATAATTCAATAATTCAATAATTCAATAATTCAATAATTCAATAATTCAATAATTCAATAATTCAATAATTCAATAATATAATAATTCAATAATTCAATAATTCAATAATTCAATAATATAATAATATAATAATATAATAATTCAATAATTCAATAATTCAATAATTCAATAATTCAATAATTCAATAATTCAATAATTCAATAATTCAATAATTCAATAATTCAATAATTCAATAATTCAATAATTCAATAATTCAATAATTCAATAATTCAATAATTCAATAATATAATAATATAATAATATAATAATTCAATAATTCAATAATTCAATAATTCAATAATTCAATAATTCAATAATTCAATAATTCAATAATTCAATAATTCAATAATTCAATAATTCAATAATTCAATAATTCAATAATTCAATAATTCAATAATTCAATAATTCAATAATTCAATAATTCAATAATTCAATAATTCAATAATTCAATAATTCAATAATTCAATAATTCAATAATTCAATAATTCAATAATTCAATAATTCAATAATTCAATAATTCAATAATTCAATAATTCAATAATTCAATAATTCAATAATTCAATAATTCAATAATTCAATAATTCAATAATTCAATAATTCAATAATTCAATAATTCAATAATTCAATAATTCAATAATTCAATAATTCAATAATTCAATAATTCAATAATTCAATAATTCAATAATTCAATAATTCAATAATTCAATAATTCAATAATTCAATAATTCAATAATTCAATAATTCAATAATTCAATAATTCAATAATTCAATAATTCAATAATTCAATAATTCAATAATTCAATAATTCAATAATTCAATAATTCAATAATTCAATAATTCAATAATTCAATAATTCAATAATTCAATAATTCAATAATTCAATAATTCAATAATTCAATAATTCAATAATTCAATAATTCAATAATTCAATAATTCAATAATTCAATAATTCAATAATTCAATAATTCAATAATTCAATAATTCAATAATTCAATAATTCAATAATTCAATAATTCAATAATTCAATAATTCAATAATTCAATAATTCAATAATTCAATAATTCAATAATTCAATAATTCAATAATTCAATAATTCAATAATTCAATAATTCAATAATTCAATAATTCAATAATTCAATAATTCAATAATTCAATAATTCAATAATTCAATAATTCAATAATTCAATAATTCAATAATTCAATAATTCAATAATTCAATAATTCAATAATTCAATAATTCAATAATTCAATAATTCAATAATTCAATAATTCAATAATTCAATAATTCAATAATTCAATAATTCAATAATTCAATAATTCAATAATTCAATAATTCAATAATTCAATAATTCAATAATTCAATAATTCAATAATTCAATAATTCAATAATTCAATAATTCAATAATTCAATAATTCAATAATTCAATAATTCAATAATTCAATAATTCAATAATTCAATAATTCAATAATTCAATAATTCAATAATTCAATAATTCAATAATTCAATAATTCAATAATTCAATAATTCAATAATTCAATAATTCAATAATTCAATAATTCAATAATTCAATAATTCAATAATTCAATAATTCAATAATTCAATAATTCAATAATTCAATAATTCAATAATTCAATAATTCAATAATTCAATAATTCAATAATTCAATAATTCAATAATTCAATAATTCAATAATTCAATAATTCAATAATTCAATAATTCAATAATTCAATAATTCAATAATTCAATAATTCAATAATTCAATAATTCAATAATTCAATAATTCAATAATTCAATAATTCAATAATTCAATAATTCAATAATTCAATAATTCAATAATTCAATAATTCAATAATTCAATAATTCAATAATTCAATAATTCAATAATTCAATAATTCAATAATTCAATAATTCAATAATTCAATAATTCAATAATTCAATAATTCAATAATTCAATAATTCAATAATTCAATAATTCAATAATTCAATAATTCAATAATTCAATAATTCAATAATTCAATAATTCAATAATTCAATAATTCAATAATTCAATAATTCAATAATTCAATAATTCAATAATTCAATAATTCAATAATTCAATAATTCAATAATTCAATAATTCAATAATTCAATAATTCAATAATTCAATAATTCAATAATTCAATAATTCAATAATTCAATAATTCAATAATTCAATAATTCAATAATTCAATAATTCAATAATTCAATAATTCAATAATTCAATAATTCAATAATTCAATAATTCAATAATTCAATAATTCAATAATTCAATAATTCAATAATTCAATAATTCAATAATTCAATAATTCAATAATTCAATAATTCAATAATTCAATAATTCAATAATTCAATAATTCAATAATTCAATAATTCAATAATTCAATAATTCAATAATTCAATAATTCAATAATTCAATAATTCAATAATTCAATAATTCAATAATTCAATAATTCAATAATTCAATAATTCAATAATTCAATAATTCAATAATTCAATAATTCAATAATTCAATAATTCAATAATTCAATAATTCAATAATTCAATAATTCAATAATTCAATAATTCAATAATTCAATAATTCAATAATTCAATAATTCAATAATTCAATAATTCAATAATTCAATAATTCAATAATTCAATAATTCAATAATTCAATAATTCAATAATTCAATAATTCAATAATTCAATAATTCAATAATTCAATAATTCAATAATTCAATAATTCAATAATTCAATAATTCAATAATTCAATAATTCAATAATTCAATAATTCAATAATTCAATAATTCAATAATTCAATAATTCAATAATTCAATAATTCAATAATTCAATAATTCAATAATTCAATAATTCAATAATTCAATAATTCAATAATTCAATAATTCAATAATTCAATAATTCAATAATTCAATAATTCAATAATTCAATAATTCAATAATTCAATAATTCAATAATTCAATAATTCAATAATTCAATAATTCAATAATTCAATAATTCAATAATTCAATAATTCAATAATTCAATAATTCAATAATTCAATAATTCAATAATTCAATAATTCAATAATTCAATAATTCAATAATTCAATAATTCAATAATTCAATAATTCAATAATTCAATAATTCAATAATTCAATAATTCAATAATTCAATAATTCAATAATTCAATAATTCAATAATTCAATAATTCAATAATTCAATAATTCAATAATTCAATAATTCAATTAATTCAATAATTCAATAATTCAATAATTCAATAATTCAATAATTCAATAATTCAATAATTCAATAATTCAATAATTCAATAATTCAATAATTCAATAATTCAATAATTCAATAATTCAATAATTCAATAATTCAATAATTCAATAATTCAATAATTCAATAATTCAATAATTCAATAATTCAATAATTCAATAATTCAATAATTCAATAATTCAATAATTCAATAATTCAATAATTCAATAATTCAATAATTCAATAATTCAATAATTCAATAATTCAATAATTCAATAATTCAATAATTCAATAATTCAATAATTCAATAATTCAATAATTCAATAATTCAATAATTCAATAATATAATAATTCAATAATTCAATAATTCAATAATTCAATAATATAATAATATAATAATATAATAATTCAATAATTCAATAATTCAATAATTCAATAATTCAATAATTCAATAATTCAATAATTCAATAATTCAATAATTCAATAATTCAATAATTCAATAATTCAATAATTCAATAATTCAATAATTCAATAATATAATAATTCAATAATTCAATAATTCAATAATTCAATAATTCAATAATTCAATAATTCAATAATTCAATAATTCAATAATTCAATAATTCAATAATTCAATAATTCAATAATTCAATAATTCAATAATTCAATAATTCAATAATTCAATAATTCAATAATTCAATAATTCAATAATTCAATAATTCAATAATTCAATAATTCAATAATATAATAATATAATAATATAATAATTCAATAATTCAATAATTCAATAATTCAATAATTCAATAATTCAATAATTCAATAATTCAATAATTCAATAATTCAATAATTCAATAATTCAATAATTCAATAATTCAATAATTCAATAATTCAATAATTCAATAATTCAATAATTCAATAATTCAATAATTCAATAATTCAATAATTCAATAATTCAATAATTCAATAATTCAATAATTCAATAATTCAATAATTCAATAATTCAATAATTCAATAATTCAATAATTCAATAATTCAATAATTCAATAATTCAATAATTCAATAATTCAATAATTCAATAATTCAATAATTCAATAATTCAATAATTCAATAATTCAATAATTCAATAATATAATAATTCAATAATTCAATAATATAATAATTCAATAATATAATAATATAATAATTCAATAATATAATAATTCAATAATTCAATAATATAATAATTCAATAATATAATAATATAATAATATAATAATTCAATAATTCAATAATTCAATAATTCAATAATTCAATAATTCAATAATTCAATAATTCAATAATTCAATAATTCAATAATTCAATAATTCAATAATTCAATAATTCAATAATTCAATAATTCAATAATTCAATAATTCAATAATTCAATAATTCAATAATTCAATAATTCAATAATTCAATAATTCAACATTTCAATATTTCAATATTTCAATAATTCAATAATTCAATAATTCAATAATTCAATAATTCAATAATTCAATAATTCAATAATTCAATAATTCAATAATTCAATAATTCAATAATTCAATAATTCAATAATTCAATAATTCAATAATTCAATAATTCAATAATTCAATAATTCAATAATTCAATAATTCAATAATTCAATAATATAATAATTCAATAATTCAATAATTCAATAATTCAATAATATAATAATATAATAATATAATAATTCAATAATTCAATAATTCAATAATTCAATAATTCAATAATTCAATAATTCAATAATTCAATAATTCAATAATTCAATAATTCAATAATTCAATAATTCAATAATTCAATAATTCAATAATTCAATAATTCAATAATTCAATAATTCAATAATTCAATAATTCAATAATTCAATAATTCAATAATTCAATAATTCAATAATTCAATAATTCAATAATTCAATAATTCAATAATTCAATAATTCAATAATTCAATAATTCAATAATTCAATAATTCAATAATTCAATAATTCAATAATTCAATAATTCAATAATTCAATAATTCAATAATTCAATAATTCAATAATTCAATAATTCAATAATTCAATAATTCAATAATTCAATAATTCAATAATTCAATAATTCAATAATTCAATAATTCAATAATTCAATAATTCAATAATTCAATAATTCAATAATTCAATAATTCAATAATTCAATAATTCAATAATTCAATAATTCAATAATTCAATAATTCAATAATTCAATAATTCAATAATTCAATAATTCAATAATTCAATAATTCAATAATTCAATAATTCAATAATTCAATAATTCAATAATTCAATAATTCAATAATTCAATAATTCAATAATTCAATAATTCAATAATTCAATAATTCAATAATTCAATAATTCAATAATTCAATAATTCAATAATTCAATAATTCAATAATTCAATAATTCAATAATTCAATAATTCAATAATTCAATAATTCAATAATTCAATAATTCAATAATTCAATAATTCAATAATTCAATAATTCAATAATTCAATAATTCAATAATTCAATAATTCAATAATTCAATAATTCAATAATTCAATAATTCAATAATTCAATAATTCAATAATTCAATAATTCAATAATTCAATAATTCAATAATTCAATAATTCAATAATTCAATAATTCAATAATTCAATAATTCAATAATTCAATAATTCAATAATTCAATAATTCAATAATTCAATAATTCAATAATTCAATAATTCAATAATTCAATAATTCAATAATTCAATAATTCAATAATTCAATAATTCAATAATTCAATAATTCAATAATTCAATAATTCAATAATTCAATAATATAATAATTCAATAATTCAATAATTCAATAATTCAATAATATAATAATATAATAATATAATAATTCAATAATTCAATAATTCAATAATTCAATAATTCAATAATTCAATAATTCAATAATTCAATAATTCAATAATTCAATAATTCAATAATTCAATAATTCAATAATTCAATAATTCAATAATTCAATAATTCAATAATTCAATAATTCAATAATTCAATAATTCAATAATTCAATAATTCAATAATTCAATAATTCAATAATTCAATAATTCAATAATTCAATAATTCAATAATTCAATAATTCAATAATTCAATAATTCAATAATTCAATAATTCAATAATTCAATAATTCAATAATTCAATAATTCAATAATTCAATAATTCAATAATTCAATAATTCAATAATTCAATAATTCAATAATTCAATAATTCAATAATTCAATAATTCAATAATTCAATAATTCAATAATTCAATAATTCAATAATTCAATAATTCAATAATTCAATAATTCAATAATTCAATAATTCAATAATTCAATAATTCAATAATTCAATAATTCAATAATTCAATAATTCAATAATTCAATAATTCAATAATTCAATAATTCAATAATTCAATAATTCAATAATTCAATAATTCAATAATTCAATAATTCAATAATTCAATAATTCAATAATTCAATAATTCAATAATTCAATAATTCAATAATTCAATAATTCAATAATTCAATAATTCAATAATTCAATAATTCAATAATTCAATAATTCAATAATTCAATAATTCAATAATTCAATAATTCAATAATTCAATAATTCAATAATTCAATAATTCAATAATTCAATAATTCAATAATTCAATAATTCAATAATTCAATAATTCAATAATTCAATAATTCAATAATTCAATAATTCAATAATTCAATAATTCAATAATTCAATAATTCAATAATTCAATAATTCAATAATTCAATAATTCAATAATTCAATAATTCAATAATTCAATAATTCAATAATTCAATAATTCAATAATTCAATAATTCAATAATTCAATAATTCAATAATTCAATAATTCAATAATTCAATAATTCAATAATTCAATAATTCAATAATTCAATAATTCAATAATTCAATAATTCAATAATTCAATAATTCAATAATTCAATAATTCAATAATTCAATAATTCAATAATTCAATAATTCAATAATTCAATAATTCAATAATTCAATAATTCAATAATTCAATAATATAATAATTCAATAATTCAATAATATAATAATTCAATAATATAATAATATAATAATTCAATAATATAATAATTCAATAATTCAATAATATAATAATTCAATAATATAATAATATAATAATTCAATAATTCAATAATTCAATAATTCAATAATTCAATAATTCAATAATTCAATAATTCAATAATTCAATAATTCAATAATTCAATAATTCAATAATTCAATAATTCAATAATTCAATAATTCAATAATTCAATAATTCAATAATTCAATAATTCAATAATTCAATAATTCAATAATTCAATAATTCAATAATTCAATAATTCAATAATTCAATAATTCAATAATTCAATAATTCAATAATTCAATAATTCAATAATTCAATAATTCAATAATTCAATAATTCAATAATTCAATAATTCAATAATTCAATAATTCAATAATTCAATAATTCAATAATTCAATAATTCAATAATTCAATAATTCAATAATTCAATAATTCAATAATTCAATAATTCAATAATTCAATAATTCAATAATTCAATAATTCAATAATTCAATAATTCAATAATTCAATAATTCAATAATTCAATAATTCAATAATTCAATAATTCAATAATTCAATAATTTAATAATTCAATAATTCAATAATTCAATAATTCAATAATTCAATAATATAATAATATAATAATATAATAATATAATAATATAATAATTCAATAATTCAATAATTCAATAATATAATAATATAATAATATAATAATATAATAATATAATAATTCAATAATTCAATAATTCAATAATTCAATAATTCAATAATTCAATAATTCAATAATTCAATAATTCAATAATTCAATAATTCAATAATTCAATAATTCAATAATTCAATAATTCAATAATTCAATAATTCAATAATTCAATAATTCAATAATTCAATAATTCAATAATTCAATAATTCAATAATTCAATAATTCAATAATTCAATAATTCAATAATTCAATAATTCAATAATTCAATAATTCAATAATTCAATAATTCAATAATTCAATAATTCAATAATTCAATAATTCAATAATTCAATAATTCAATAATATAATAATATAATAATATAATAATATAATAATTCAATAATTCAATAATTCAATAATTCAATAATTCAATAATTCAATAATTCAATAATTCAATAATTCAATAATTCAATAATTCAATAATTCAATAATTCAATAATTCAATAATTCAATAATTCAATAATTCAATAATTCAATAATTCAATAATTCAATAATTCAATAATTCAATAATTCAATAATTCAATAATTCAATAATTCAATAATTCAATAATTCAATAATTCAATAATTCAATAATTCAATAATTCAATAATTCAATAATTCAATAATTCAATAATTCAATAATTCAATAATTCAATAATTCAATAATTCAATAATTCAATAATTCAATAATTCAATAATTCAATAATTCAATAATTCAATAATTCAATAATTCAATAATTCAATAATTCAATAATTCAATAATTCAATAATTCAATAATTCAATAATTCAATAATTCAATAATTCAATAATTCAATAATTCAATAATTCAATAATTCAATAATTCAATAATTCAATAATTCAATAATTCAATAATTCAATAATTCAATAATTCAATAATTCAATAATTCAATAATTCAATAATTCAATAATTCAATAATTCAATAATTCAATAATTCAATAATTCAATAATTCAATAATTCAATAATTCAATAATTCAATAATTCAATAATTCAATAATTCAATAATTCAATAATTCAATAATTCAATAATTCAATAATTCAATAATTCAATAATTCAATAATTCAATAATTCAATAATTCAATAATTCAATAATTCAATAATTCAATAATTCAATAATTCAATAATTCAATAATTCAATAATTCAATAATTCAATAATTCAATAATTCAATAATTCAATAATTCAATAATTCAATAATTCAATAATTCAATAATTCAATAATTCAATAATTCAATAATTCAATAATTCAATAATTCAATAATTCAATAATTCAATAATTCAATAATTCAATAATTCAATAATTCAATAATTCAATAATTCAATAATATAATAATATAATAATTCAATAATATAATAATTCAATAATTCAATAATATAATAATTCAATAATATAATAATATAATAATATAATAATTCAATAATTCAATAATTCAATAATTCAATAATTCAATAATTCAATAATTCAATAATTCAATAATTCAATAATTCAATAATTCAATAATTCAATAATTCAATAATTCAATAATTCAATAATTCAATAATTCAATAATTCAATAATTCAATAATTCAATAATTCAATAATTCAATAATTCAATAATTCAATAATTCAATAATTCAATAATTCAATAATTCAATAATTCAATAATTCAATAATTCAATAATTCAATAATTCAATAATTCAATAATTCAATAATTCAATAATTCAATAATTCAATAATTCAATAATTCAATAATTCAATAATTCAATAATTCAATAATTCAATAATTCAATAATTCAATAATTCAATAATTCAATAATTCAATAATTCAATAATTCAATAATTCAATAATTCAATAATTCAATAATTCAATAATTCAATAATTCAATAATTCAATAATTCAATAATTCAATAATTCAATAATTCAATAATTCAATAATTCAATAATATAATAATTCAATAATTCAATAATTCAATAATTCAATAATATAATAATTCAATAATTCAATAATTCAATAATTCAATAATTCAATAATTCAATAATTCAATAATTCAATAATTCAATAATTCAATAATTCAATAATTCAATAATTCAATAATTCAATAATTCAATAATTCAATAATTCAATAATTCAATAATTCAATAATTCAATAATTCAATAATTCAATAATTCAATAATTCAATAATTCAATAATTCAATAATTCAATAATTCAATAATTCAATAATTCAATAATTCAATAATTCAATAATTCAATAATTCAATAATTCAATAATTCAATAATTCAATAATTCAATAATTCAATAATTCAATAATTCAATAATTCAATAATTCAATAATTCAATAATTCAATAATTCAATAATTCAATAATTCAATAATATAATAATTCAATAATATAATAATTCAATAATTCAATAATTCAATAATTCAATAATTCAATAATTCAATAATTCAATAATTCAATAATTCAATAATTCAATAATTCAATAATTCAATAATTCAATAATTCAATAATTCAATAATTCAATAATTCAATAATTCAATAATTCAATAATTCAATAATTCAATAATTCAATAATTCAATAATTCAATAATTCAATAATTCAATAATTCAATAATTCAATAATTCAATAATTCAATAATTCAATAATTCAATAATTCAATAATTCAATAATTCAATAATTCAATAATTCAATAATTCAATAATTCAATAATTCAATAATTCAATAATTCAATAATTCAATAATTCAATAATTCAATAATTCAATAATTCAATAATTCAATAATTCAATAATTCAATAATTCAATAATTCAATAATTCAATAATTCAATAATTCAATAATTCAATAATTCAATAATTCAATAATTCAATAATTCAATAATTCAATAATTCAATAATTCAATAATTCAATAATTCAATAATTCAATAATTCAATAATTCAATAATTCAATAATTCAATAATTCAATAATTCAATAATTCAATAATTCAATAATTCAATAATTCAATAATTCAATAATTCAATAATTCAATAATTCAATAATTCAATAATTCAATAATTCAATAATTCAATAATTCAATAATTCAATAATTCAATAATTCAATAATTCAATAATTCAATAATTCAATAATTCAATAATTCAATAATTCAATAATTCAATAATTCAATAATTCAATAATTCAATAATTCAATAATTCAATAATTCAATAATTCAATAATTCAATAATATAATAATATAATAATATAATAATATAATAATATAATAATTCAATAATTCAATAATTCAATAATTCAATAATTCAATAATTCAATAATTCAATAATTCAATAATTCAATAATTCAATAATTCAATAATTCAATAATTCAATAATTCAATAATTCAATAATTCAATAATTCAATAATTCAATAATTCAATAATTCAATAATTCAATAATTCAATAATTCAATAATTCAATAATTCAATAATTCAATAATTCAATAATTCAATAATTCAATAATTCAATAATTCAATAATTCAATAATTCAATAATTCAATAATTCAATAATTCAATAATTCAATAATTCAATAATTCAATAATTCAATAATTCAATAATTCAATAATTCAATAATTCAATAATTCAATAATTCAATAATTCAATAATTCAATAATTCAATAATTCAATAATTCAATAATTCAATAATTCAATAATTCAATAATTCAATAATTCAATAATTCAATAATTCAATAATTCAATAATTCAATAATTCAATAATTCAATAATTCAATAATTCAATAATTCAATAATTCAATAATTCAATAATTCAATAATTCAATAATTCAATAATTCAATAATTCAATAATTCAATATTTCAATAATTCAATAATTCAATAATTCAATAATTCACTAATTCAATAATTCAATAATTCAATAATTCAATAATTCAATAATTCAATAATTCAATAATTCAATAATATAATAATATAATAATATAATAATATAATAATATAATAATTCAATAATTCAATAATTCAATAATTCAATAATTCAATAATTCAATAATTCAATAATTCAATAATTCAATAATTCAATAATTCAATAATTCAATAATTCAATAATTCAATAATTCAATAATTCAATAATTCAATAATTCAATAATTCAATAATTCAATAATTCAATAATTCAATAATTCAATAATTCAATAATTCAATAATTCAATAATTCAATAATTCAATAATTCAATAATTCAATAATTCAATAATTCAATAATTCAATAATTCAATAATTCAATAATTCAATAATTCAATAATTCAATAATTCAATAATTCAATAATTCAATAATTCAATAATTCAATAATTCAATAATTCAATAATTCAATAATTCAATAATTCAATAATTCAATAATTCAATAATTCAATAATTCAATAATTCAATAATTCAATAATTCAATAATATAATAATATAATAATTCAATAATTCAATAATTCAATAATTCAATAATTCAATAATTCAATAATTCAATAATTCAATAATTCAATAATTCAATAATTCAATAATTCAATAATTCAATAATTCAATAATTCAATAATTCAATAATTCAATAATTCAATAATTCAATAATTCAATAATTCAATAATTCAATAATTCAATAATTCAATAATTCAATAATTCAATAATTCAATAATTCAATAATTCAATAATTCAATAATTCAATAATTCAATAATTCAATAATTCAATAATTCAATAATTCAATAATTCAATAATTCAATAATTCAATAATTCAATAATTCAATAATTCAATAATTCAATAATTTAATAATTCAATAATTCAATAATTCAATAATTCAATAATTCAATATTTCAATAATTCAATAATTCAATAATTCAAAAATTCAATAATTCAATAATTCAATAATTCAATAATTCAATAATTCAATAATTCAATAATTCAATATTTCAATAATTCAATAATTCAATAATTCAAAAATTCAATAATTCAATAATTCAATAATTCAATAATTCAATAATTCAATAATTCAATAACATAATAATATAATAATTCAATAATTTAATAATTCAATAATTCAATAATTCAATAATTCAATAATTCAATAATTCAATAATTCAATAATTCAATAATTCAATAATTCAATAATTCAATAATTCAATAATATAATAATTCAATAATTCAATAATTCAATAATTCAATAATTCAATAATTCAATAATTCAATAATTCAATAATTCAATAATTCAATAATTCAATAATTCAATAATTCAATAATTCAATAATTCAATAATTCAATAATTCAATAATTCAATAATTCAATAATTCAATAATTCAATAATTCAATAATTCAATAATTCAATAATTCAATAATTCAATAATTCAATAATTCAATAATTCAATAATTCAATAATTCAATAATTCAATAATTCAATAATTCAATAATTCAATAATTCAATAATTCAATAATTCAATAATTCAATAATTCAATAATTCAATAATTCAATAATTCAATAATTCGATAATTCGATAATTCGATAATTCGATAATTCGATAATTCGATAATTCAATAATTCAATAATTCAATAATTCAATAATTCAATAATTCAATAATTCAATAATTCAATAATTCAATAATTCAATAATTCAATAATTCAATAATTCAATAATTCAATAATTCAATAATTCAATAATTCAATAATTCAATAATTCAATAATTCAATAATTCAATAATTCAATAATTCAATAATTCAATAATTCAATAATTCAATAATTCAATAATTCAATAATTCAATAATTCAATAATTCAATAATTCAATAATTCAATAATTCAATAATTCAATAATTCAATAATTCAATAATTCAATAATATAATAATTCAATAATTCAATAATATAATAATATAATAATATAATAATTCAATAATTCAATAATTCAATAATTCAATAATTCAATAATTCAATAATTCAATAATTCAATAATTCAATAATATAATAATTCAATAATTCAATAATTCAATAATTCAATAATTCAATAATTCAATAATTCAATAATTCAATAATTCAATAATTCAATAATTCAATAATTCAATAATTCAATAATTCAATAATTCAATAATTCAATAATTCAATAATTCAATAATTCAATAATTCAATAATTCAATAATTCAATAATTCAATAATTCAATAATTCAATAATTCAATAATTCAATAATTCAATAATTCAATAATTCAATAATTCAATAATTCAATAATTCAATAATTCAATAATTCAATAATTCAATAATTCAATAATTCAATAATTCAATAATTCAATAATTCAATAATTCAATAATTCAATAATTCAATAATTCAATAATTCAATAATTCAATAATTCAATAATTCAATAATTCAATAATTCAATAATTCAATAATTCAATAATTCAATAATTCAATAATTCAATAATTCAATAATTCAATAATTCAATAATTCAATAATTCAATAATTCAATAATTCAATAATTCAATAATTCAATAATTCAATAATTCAATAATTCAATAATTCAATAATTCAATAATTCAATAATTCAATAATTCAATAATTCAATAATCCAATAATCCAATAATTCAATAATTCAATAATTCAATAATTCAATAATTCAATAATTCAATAATTCAATAATTCAATAATTCAATAATTCAATAATTCAATAATTCAATAATTCAATAATTCAATAATTCAATAATTCAATAATTCAATAATTCAATAATTCAATAATTCAATAATTCAATAATTCAATAATTCAATAATTCAATAATTCAATAATTCAATAATTCAATAATTCAATAATTCAATAATTCAATAATTCAATAATTCAATAATTCAATAATTCAATAATTCAATAATTCAATAATTCAATAATCCAATATTCCAATAATTCAATAATTCAATAATTCAATAATTCAATAATTCAATAATTCAATAATTCAATAATTCAATAATTCAATAATTCAATAATTCAATAATTCAATAATTCAATAATTCAATAATTCAATAATTCAATAATTCAATAATTCAATAATTCAATAATTCAATAATTCAATAATTCAATAATTCAATAATTCAATAATTCAATAATTCAATAATTCAATAATTCAATAATTCAATAATTCAATAATTCAATATTTCAATATTTCAATAATTCAATAATTCAATAATTCAATAATATAATAATATAATAATATAATAATTCAATAATTCAATAATTCAATAATTCAATAATTCAATAATTCAATAATTCAATAATTCAATAATTCAATAATTCAATAATTCAATAATTCAATAATTCAATAATTCAATAATTCAATAATTCAATAATTCAATAATTCAATAATTCAATAATTCAATAATTCAATAATTCAATAATTCAATAATTCAATAATTCAATAATTCTATAATTCAATAATTCAATAATTCAATAATTCAATAATTCAATAATTCAATAATTCAATAATTCAATAATTCAATAATTCAATAATTCAATAATTCAATAATTCAATAATTCAATAATTCAATAATTCAATAATTCAATAATTCAATAATTCAATAATTCAATAATTCAATAATTCAATAATTCAATAATTCAATAATTCAATAATTCAATAATTCAATAATTCAATAATTCAATAATTCAATAATTCAATAATTCAATAATTCAATAATTCAATAATTCAATAATTCAATAATTCAATAATTCAATAATTCAATAATTCAATAATTCAATAATTCAATAATTCAATAATTCAATAATTCAATAATTCAATAATTCAATAATTCAATAATTCAATAATTCAATAATTCAATAATTCAATAATTCAATAATTCAATAATTCAATAATTCAATAATTCAATAATTCAATAATTCAATAATTCAATAATTCAATAATTCAATAATTCAATAATTCAATAATTCAATAATTCAATAATTCAATAATTCAATAATTCAATAATTCAATAATTCAATAATATAATAATTCAATAATTCAATAATTCAATAATTCAATAATTCAATAATTCAATAATTCAATAATATAATAATATAATAATATAATAATATAATAATATAATAATTCAATAATTCAATAATTCAATAATTCAATAATTCAATAATTCAATAATTCAATAATTCAATAATTCAATAATTCAATAATATAATAATTCAATAATTCAATAATTCAATAATTCAATAATTCAATAATTCAATAATTCAATAATTCAATAATTCAATAATTCAATAATTCAATAATTCAATAATTCAATAATTCAATAATTCAATAATTCAATAATTCAATAATTCAATAATTCAATAATTCAATAATTCAATAATTCAATAATTCAATAATTCAATAATTCAATAATTCAATAATTCAATAATTCAATAATTCAATAATTCAATAATTCAATAATTCAATAATTCAATAATTCAATAATTCAATAATTCAATAATTCAATATTTCAATAATTCAATAATTCAATAATTCAATAATTCACTAATTCAATAATTCAATAATTCAATAATTCAATAATTCAATAATTCAATAATTCAATAATTCAATAATTCAATAATATAATAATATAATAATATAATAATATAATAATTCAATAATTCAATAATTCAATAATTCAATAATTCAATAATTCAATAATTCAATAATTCAATAATTCAATAATTCAATAATTCAATAATTCAATAATTCAATAATTCAATAATTCAATAATTCAATAATTCAATAATTCAATAATTCAATAATTCAATAATTCAATAATTCAATAATTCAATAATTCAATAATTCAATAATTCAATAATTCAATAATTCAATAATTCAATAATTCAATAATTCAATAATTCAATAATTCAATAATTCAATAATTCAATAATTCAATAATTCAATAATTCAATAATTCAATAATTCAATAATTCAATAATTCAATAATTCAATAATTCAATAATTCAATAATTCAATAATTCAATAATATAATAATATAATAATTCAATAATTCAATAATTCAATAATTCAATAATTCAATAATTCAATAATTCAATAATTCAATAATTCAATAATTCAATAATTCAATAATTCAATAATTCAATAATTCAATAATTCAATAATTCAATAATTCAATAATTCAATAATTCAATAATTCAATAATTCAATAATTCAATAATTCAATAATTCAATAATTCAATAATTCAATAATTCAATAATTCAATAATTCAATAATTCAATAATTCAATAATTCAATAATTCAATAATTCAATAATTCAATAATTCAATAATTCAATAATTCAATAATTCAATAATTCAATAATTCAATAATTCAATAATTCAATAATTCAATAATTCAATAATTCAATAATTCAATAATTCAATAATTCAATAATTTAATAATTCAATAATTCAATAATTCAATAATTCAATAATTCAATATTTCAATAATTCAATAATTCAATAATTCAAAAATTCAATAATTCAATAATTCAATAATTCAATAATTCAATAATTCAATAATTCAATATTTCAATAATTCAATAATTCAATAATTCAAAAATTCAATAATTCAATAATTCAATAATTCAATAATTCAATAATTCAATAATTCAATAACATAATAATATAATAATTCAATAATTTAATAATTCAATAATTCAATAATTCAATAATTCAATAATTCAATAATTCAATAATTCAATAATTCAATAATTCAATAATTCAATAATTCAATAATTCAATAATATAATAATTCAATAATTCAATAATTCAATAATTCAATAATTCAATAATTCAATAATTCAATAATTCAATAATTCAATAATTCAATAATTCAATAATTCAATAATTCAATAATTCAATAATTCAATAATTCAATAATTCAATAATTCAATAATTCAATAATTCAATAATTCAATAATTCAATAATTCAATAATTCAATAATTCAATAATTCAATAATTCAATAATTCAATAATTCAATAATTCAATAATTCAATAATTCGATAATTCGATAATTCGATAATTCGATAATTCGATAATTCGATAATTCAATAATTCAATAATTCAATAATTCAATAATTCAATAATTCAATAATTCAATAATTCAATAATTCAATAATTCAATAATTCAATAATTCAATAATTCAATAATTCAATAATATAATAATATAATAATTCAATAATTCAATAATTCAATAATTCAATAATTCAATAATTCAATAATTCAATAATTCAATAATTCAATAATTCAATAATTCAATAATTCAATAATTCAATAATTCAATAATTCAATAATTCAATAATTCAATAATTCAATAATTCAATAATTCAATAATTCAATAATTCAATAATTCAATAATTCAATAATTCAATAATTCAATAATTCAATAATTCAATAATTCAATAATTCAATAATTCAATAATTCAATAATTCAATAATTCAATAATTCAATAATTCAATAATTCAATAATTCAATAATTCAATAATTCAATAATTCAATAATTCAATAATATAATAATTCAATAATTCAATAATTCAATAATTCAATAATTCAATAATTCAATAATTCAATAATATAATAATATAATAATATAATAATATAATAATATAATAATATAATAATATAATAATATAATAATTCAATAATTCAATAATTCAATAATTCAATAATTCAATAATTCAATAATTCAATAATTCAATAATTCAATAATTCAATAATTCAATAATTCAATAATTCAATAATTCAATAATTCAATAATTCAATAATTCAATAATTCAATAATTCAATAATTCAATAATTCAATAATTCAATAATTCAATAATTCAATAATTCAATAATTCAATAATTCAATAATTCAATAATTCAATAATTCAATAATTCAATAATTCAATAATTCAATAATTCAATAATTCAATAATTCAATAATTCAATAATTCAATAATTCAATAATTCAATAATTCAATAATTCAATAATTCAATAATTCAATAATATAATAATATAATAATATAATAATATAATAATATAATAATATAATAATATAATAATATAATAATATAATAATTCAATAATTCAATAATTCAATAATTCAATAATTCAATAATTCAATAATTCAATAATTCAATAATTCAATAATTCAATAATTCAATAATTCAATAATTCAATAATTCAATAATTCAATAATTCAATAATTCAATAATTCAATAATTCAATAATTCAATAATTCAATAATTCAATAATTCAATAATTCAATAATTCAATAATTCAATAATTCAATAATTCAATAATTCAATAATTCAATAATTCAATAATTCAATAATTCAATAATTCAATAATTCAATAATTCAATAATTCAATAATTCAATAATTCAATAATTCAATAATTCAATAATTCAATAATTCAATAATTCAATAATTCAATAATTCAATAATTCAATAATTCAATAATTCAATAATTCAATAATTCAATAATTCAATAATTCAATAATTCAATAATTCAATAATTCAATAATTCAATAATTCAATAATTCAATAATTCAATAATTCAATAATTCAATAATTCAATAATTCAATAATTCAATAATTCAATAATTCAATAATTCAATAATTCAATAATTCAATAATTCAATAATTCAATAATTCAATAATTCAATAATTCAATAATTCAATAATTCAATAATTCAATAATTCAATAATTCAATAATTCAATAATTCAATAATTCAATAATTCAATAATTCAATAATTCAATAATTCAATAATTCAATAATTCAATAATTCAATAATTCAATAATTCAATAATTCAATAATTCAATAATTCAATAATTCAATAATTCAATAATTCAATAATTCAATAATTCAATAATTCAATAATATAATAATTCAATAATTCAATAATTCAATAATTCAATAATTCAATAATTCAATAATTCAATAATATAATAATATAATAATTCAATAATTCAATAATTCAATAATTCAATAATATAATAATATAATAATTCAATAATTCAATAATTCAATAATTCAATAATTCAATAATTCAATAATTCAATAATTCAATAATTCAATAATTCAATAATTCAATAATTCAATAATTCAATAATTCAATAATTCAATAATTCAATAATTCAATAATTCAATAATTCAATAATTCAATAATTCAATAATTCAATAATTCAATAATTCAATAATTCAATAATTCAATAATTCAATAATTCAATAATTCAATAATTCAATAATTCAATAATTCAATAATTCAATAATTCAATAATTCAATAATTCAATAATTCAATAATTCAATAATTCAATAATTCAATAATTCAATAATTCAATAATTCAATAATTCAATAATTCAATAATTCAATAATTCAATAATTCAATAATTCAATAATTCAATAATTCAATAATTCAATAATTCAATAATTCAATAATTCAATAATTCAATAATTCAATAATTCAATAATTCAATAATTCAATAATTCAATAATTCAATAATTCAATAATTCAATAATTCAATAATTCAATAATTCAATAATTCAATAATTCAATAATTCAATAATTCAATAATTCAATAATTCAATAATTCAATAATTCAATAATTCAATAATTCAATAATTCAATAATTCAATAATTCAATAATTCAATAATTCAATAATTCAATAATTCAATAATTCAATAATTCAATAATTCAATAATTCAATAATTCAATAATTCAATAATTCAATAATTCAATAATTCAATAATTCAATAATTCAATAATTCAATAATTCAATAATTCAATAATTCAATAATTCAATAATTCAATAATTCAATAATTCAATAATTCAATAATTCAATAATTCAATAATTCAATAATTCAATAATTCAATAATTCAATAATTCAATAATTCAATAATTCAATAATTCAATAATTCAATAATTCAATAATTCAATAATTCAATAATTCAATAATTCAATAATTCAATAATTCAATAATTCAATAATTCAATAATTCAATAATTCAATAATTCAATAATTCAATAATTCAATAATTCAATAATTCAATAATTCAATAATTCAATAATTCAATAATTCAATAATTCAATAATTCAATAATTCAATAATTCAATAATTCAATAATTCAATAATTCAATAATTCAATAATTCAATAATTCAATAATTCAATAATTCAATAATTCAATAATTCAATAATTCAATAATTCAATAATTCAATAATTCAATAATTCAATAATTCAATAATTCAATAATTCAATAATTCAATAATATAATAATATAATAATATAATAATTCAATAATTCAATAATTCAATAATTCAATAATTCAATAATTCAATAATTCAATAATTCAATAATTCAATAATTCAATAATTCAATAATTCAATAATTCAATAATTCAATAATTCAATAATTCAATAATTCAATAATATAATAATATAATAATTCAATAATTCAATAATTCAATAATTCAATAATTCAATAATTCAATAATTCAATAATATAATAATATAATAATATAATAATTCAATAATTCAATAATTCAATAATTCAATAATTCAATAATTCAATAATTCAATAATTCAATAATTCAATAATTCAATAATTCAATAATTCAATAATTCAATAACTCAATAATTAAATAATTCAATAATTCAATAATTCAATAATTCAATAATTCAATAATTCAATAATTCAATAATTCAATAATTCAATAATTCAATAATTCAATAATTCAATAATTCAATAATTCAATAATTCAATAATTCAATAATTCAATAATTCAATAATTCAATAATTCAATAATTCAATAATTCAATAATTCAATAATTCAATAATTCAATAATTCAATAATTCAATAATTCAATAATTCAATAATTCAATAATTCAATAATTCAATAATTCAATAATTCAATAATTCAATAATTCAATAATTCAATAATTCAATAATTCAATAATTCAATAATTCGATAATTCGATAATTCGATAATTCGATAATTCGATAATTCGATAATTCGATAATTCGATAATTCGATAATTCGATAATTCGATAATTCGATAATTCGATAATTCGATAATTCGATAATTCGATAATTCGATAATTCGATAATTCAATAATTCAATAATTCAATAATTCAATATTTCAATAATTCAATAATTCAATAATTCAATAATTCAATAATTCAATAATTCAATAATTCGATAATTCGATAATTCGATAATTCAATAATTCAATAATTCAATAATTCAATAATTCGATAATTCGATAATTCGATAATTCGATAATTCGATAATTCGATAATTCAATAATTCAATAATTCAATAATTCAATAATTCAATAATTCAATAATTCAATAATTCAATAATTCAATAATATAATAATATAATAATTCGATAATTCGATAATTCAATAATTCAATAATTCAATAATTCAATAATTCAATAATTCAATAATTCAATAATTCAATAATTCAATAATTCAATAATTCAATAATTCAGTAATTCAATAATTCAATAATTCAATAATTCAATAATTCAATAATTCAATAATTCAATAATTCAATAATTCAATATTTCAATAATTCAATAATTCAATAATTCAATAATTCAATAATTCAATAATTCAATATTTCAATAATTCAATAATTCAATAATTCAATAATTCAATAATTCAATAATTCAATAATTCAATAATTCAATAATTCAATAATTCAATAATTCAATAATTCAATAATTCAATAATTCAATAATTCAATAATTCAATAATTCAATAATTCAATAATTCAATAATTCAATAATTCAATAATTCAATAATTCAATAATTCAATAATTCAATAATTCAATAATTCAATAATTCAATAATTCAATAATTCAATAATTCAATAATTCAATAATTCAATAATTCAATAATTCAATAATTCAATAATTCAATAATTCAATAATTCAATAATTCAATAATTCAATAATATAATAATATAATAATTCGATAATTCGATAATTCGATAATTCAATAATTCAATAATTCAATAATTCAATAATTCAATAATTCAATAATTCAATAATTCAATAATTCAATAATTCAATAATTCAATAATTCAATAATTCAATAATTCAATAATTCAATAATTCAATAATTCAATAATTCAATAATTCAATAATTCAATAATTCAATAATTCAATAATTCAATAATTCAATAATTCAATAATTCAATAATTCAATAATTCTAATAATTCAATAATTCAATAATTCAATAATTCAATAATTCAATAATTCAATAATATAATAATATAATAATTCGATAATTCGATAATTCGATAATTCAATAATTCAATAATTCAATAATTCAATAATTCAATAATTCAATAATTCAATAATTCAATAATTCAATAATTCAATAATTCAATAATTCAATAATTCAATAATTCAATAATTCAATAATTCAATAATTCAATAATTCAATAATTCAATAATTCAATAATTCAATAATTCAATAATTCAATAATTCAATAATTCAATAATTCAATAATTCAATAATTCAATAATTCAATAATTCAATAATTCAATAATTCAATAATATAATAATATAATAATTCGATAATTCAATAATTCAATAATTCAATAATTCAATAATTCAATAATTCAATAATTCAATAATTCAATAATTCAATAATTCAATAATTCAATAATTCAATAATTCAATAATTCAATAATTCAATAATTCAATAATTCAATAATTCAATAATTCAATAATTCAATAATTCAATAATTCAATAATTCAATAATTCAATAATTCAATAATTCAATAATTCAATAATTCAATAATTCAATAATTCAATAATTCAATAATTCAATAATTCAATAATTCAATAATTCAATAATTCAATAATTCAATAATTCAATAATTCAATAATTCAATAATTCAATAATTCAATAATTCAATAATTCAATAATTCAATAATTCAATAATTCAATAATTCAAATATTCAATAATTCAATAATTCAATAATTCAATAATTCAATAATTCAATAATTCAATAATTCAATAATTCAATAATTCAATAATTCAATAATTCAATAATTCAATAATTCAATAATTCAATAATTCAATAATTCAATAATTCAATAATTCAATAATTCAATAATTCAATAATTCAATAATTCAATAATTCAATAATTCAATAATTCAATAATTCAATAATTCAATAATTCAAAAATTCAATAATTCAATAATTCAATAATTCAATAATTCAATAATTCAATAATTCAATAATTCAATAATTCAATAATTCAATAATTCAATAATTCAATAATTCAATAATTCAATAATTCAATAATTCAATAATTCAATAATTCAATAATTCAATAATTCAATAATTCAATAATTCAATAATTCAATAATTCAATAATTCAATAATTCAAAAATTCAATAATTCAATAATTCAATAATTCAATAATTCAATAATTCAATAATTCAATAATTCAATAATTCAATAATTCAATAATTCAATAATTCAATAATTCAATAATTCAATAATTCAATAATTCAATAATTCAATAATTCAATAATTCAATAATTCAATAATTCAATAATTCAATAATTCAATAATTCAAAAATTCAATAATTCAATAATTCAATAATTCAATAATTCAATAATTCAATAATTCAATAATTCAATAATTCAATAATTCAATAATTCAATAATTCAATAATTCAATAATTCAATAATTCAATAATTCAATAATTCAATAATTCAATAATTCAATAATTCAATAATTCAATAATTCAATAATTCAATAATTCAATAATTCAATAATTCAATAATTCAATAATATAATAATATAATAATTCAATAATTCAATAATTCAATAATTCAATAATTCAATAATTCAATAATTCAATAATATAATAATATAATAATTCAATAATTCAATAATTCAATAATTCAATAATTCAATAATTCAATAATTCAATAATTCAATAATTCAATAATTCAATAATTCAATAATTCAATAATTCAATAATTCAATAATTCAATAATTCAATAATTCAATAATTCAATAATTCAATAATTCAATAATTCAATAATTCAATAATTCAATAATTCAATAATTCAATAATTCAATAATTCAATAATTCAATAATTCAATAATTCAATAATTCAATAATTCAATAATTCAATAATTCAATAATATAATAATATAATAATTCAATAATTCAATAATTCAATAATTCAATAATTCAATAATTCAATAATTCAATAATTCAATAATTCAATAATTCAATAATTCAATAATTCAATAATTCAATAATTCAATAATTCAATAATTCAATAATTCAATAATTCAATAATTCAATAATTCAATATTTCAATAATTCAATAATTCAATAATTCAATAATTCAATAATTCAATAATTCAATAATTCAATAATTCAATAATTCAATAATTCAATAATTCGATAATTCGATAATTCGATAATTCGATAATTCGATAATTCGATAATTCGATAATTCGATAATTCGATAATTCGATAATTCGATAATTCAATAATTCAATAATTCAATAATTCAATAATTCAATAATTCAATAATTCAATAATTCAATAATTCAATAATTCAATAATATAATAATATAATAATTCGATAATTCGATAATTCAATAATTCAATAATTCAATAATTCAATAATTCAATAATTCAATAATTCAATAATTCAATAATTCAATAATTCAATAATTCAATAATTCAATAATTCAATAATTCAATAATTCAATAATTCAATAATTCAATAATTCAATAATTCAATAATTCAATATTTCAATAATTCAATAATTCAATAATTCAATAATTCAATAATTCAATAATTCAATATTTCAATAATTCAATAATTCAATAATTCAATAATTCAATAATTCAATAATTCAATAATTCAATAATTCAATAATTCAATAATTCAATAATTCAATAATTCAATAATTCAATAATTCAATAATTCAATAATTCAATAATTCAATAATTCAATAATTCAATAATTCAATAATTCAATAATTCAATAATTCAATAATTCAATAATTCAATAATTCAATAATTCAATAATTCAATAATTCAATAATTCAATAATTCAATAATTCAATAATATAATAATATAATAATTCAATAATTCAATAATTCAATAATTCAATAATTCAATAATTCAATAATTCAATAATTCAATAATTCAATAATTCAATAATTCAATAATTCAATAATTCAATAATTCAATAATTCAATAATTCAATAATTCAATAATTCAATAATTCAATATTTCAATAATTCAATAATTCAATAATTCAATAATTCAATAATTCAATAATTCAATAATTCAATAATTCAATAATTCAATAATTCGATAATTCGATAATTCGATAATTCGATAATTCGATAATTCGATAATTCGATAATTCGATAATTCGATAATTCGATAATTCGATAATTCGATAATTCGATAATTCAATAATTCAATAATTCAATAATTCAATAATTCAATAATTCAATAATTCAATAATTCAATAATTCAATAATATAATAATATAATAATTCGATAATTCGATAATTCAATAATTCAATAATTCAATAATTCAATAATTCAATAATTCAATAATTCAATAATTCAATAATTCAATAATTCAATAATTCAATAATTCAATAATTCAATAATTCAATAATTCAATAATTCAATAATTCAATAATTCAATAATTCAATAATTCAATAATTCAATATTTCAATAATTCAATAATTCAATAATTCAATAATTCAATAATTCAATAATTCAATATTTCAATAATTCAATAATTCAATAATTCAATAATTCAATAATTCAATAATTCAATAATTCAATAATTCAATAATTCAATAATTCAATAATTCAATAATTCAATAATTCAATAATTCAATAATTCAATAATTCAATAATTCAATAATTCAATAATTCAATAATTCAATAATTCAATAATTCAATAATTCAATAATTCAATAATTCAATAATTCAATAATTCAATAATTCAATAATTCAATAATTCAATAATTCAATAATTCAATAATTCAATAATTCAATAATTCAATAATTCAATAATTCAATAATTCAATAATTCAATAATTCAATAATTCAATAATTCAATAATTCAATAATTCAATAATTCAATAATTCAATAATATAATAATATAATAATTCGATAATTCGATAATTCGATAATTCAATAATTCAATAATTCAATAATTCAATAATTCAATAATTCAATAATTCAATAATTCAATAATTCAATAATTCAATAATTCAATAATTCAATAATTCAATAATTCAATAATTCAATAATTCAATAATTCAATAATTCAATAATTCAATAATTCAATAATTCAATAATTCAATAATTCAATAATTCAATAATTCAATAATTCAATAATTCAATAATTCAATAATTCAATAATATAATAATATAATAATTCAATAATTCAATAATTCAATAATTCAATAATTCAATAATTCAATAATTCAATAATTCAATAATTCAATAATTCAATAATTCAATAATTCAATAATTCAATAATTCAATAATTCAATAATTCAATAATTCAATAATTCAATAATTCAATAATTCAATAATATAATAATATAATAATTCAATAATTCAATAATTCAATAATTCAATAATTCAATAATTCAATAATTCAATAATATAATAATATAATAATTCAATAATTCAATAATTCAATAATTCAATAATTCAATAATTCAATAATTCAATAATTCAATAATTCAATAATTCAATAACTCAATAATTAAATAATTAAATAATTAAATAATTAAATAATTAAATAATTAAATAATTCAATAATTCAATAATTCAATAATTCAATAATTCAATAATTCAATAATTCAATAATTCAATAATTCAATAATTCAATAATTCAATAATTCAATAATTCAATAATTCAATAATTCAATAATTCAATAATTCAATAATTCAATAATTCAATAATTCAATAATTCAATAATTCAATAATTCAATAATTCAATAATTCAATAATTCAATAATTCAATAATTCAATAATTCAATAATTCAATAATTCAATAATTCAATAATTCAATAATTCAATAATTCAATAATTCAATAATTCGATAATTCGATAATTCGATAATTCGATAATTCAATAATTCGATAATTCGATAATTCGATAATTCGATAATTCGATAATTCGATAATTCGATAATTCGATAATTCGATAATTCGATAATTCGATAATTCAATAATTCAATAATTCAATAATTCAATAATTCAATAATTCAATAATTCAATAATTCAATAATTCAATAATTCAATAATTCAATAATTCAATAATTCAATAATTCAATAATTCAATAATTCAATAATTCAATAATTCAATAATTCAATAATTCAATAATTCAATAATTCAATAATTCAATAATTCAATAATTCAATAATTCAATAATTCAATAATTCAATAATTCAATAATTCAATAATTCAATAATTCAATATTTCAATAATTCAATAATTCAATAATTCAATAATTCAATAATTCAATAATTCAATAATTCAATAATTCAATAATTCAATAATTCAATAATTCAATAATATAATAATATAATAATTCGATAATTCGATAATTCAATAATTCAATAATTCAATAATTCAATAATTCAATAATTCAATAATTCAATAATTCAATAATTCAATAATTCAATAATTCAATAATTCAATAATTCAATAATTCAATAATTCAATAATTCAATAATTCAATAATTCAATAATTCAATAATTCAATAATTCAATAATTCAATAATTCAATAATTCAATAATTCAATAATTCAATAATTCAATAATTCAATAATTCAATAATTCAATATTTCAATAATTCAATAATTCAATAATTCAATAATTCAATAATTCAATAATTCAATATTTCAATAATTCAATAATTCAATAATTCAATAATTCAATAATTCAATAATTCAATAATTCAATAATTCAATAATTCAATAATTCAATAATTCAATAATTCAATAATTCAATAATTCAATAATTCAATAATTCAATAATTCAATAATTCAATAATTCAATAATTCAATAATTCAATAATTCAATAATTCAATAATTCAATAATTCAATAATTCAATAATTCAATAATTCAATAATTCAATAATTCAATAATTCAATAATTCAATAATTCAATAATTCAATAATTCAATAATATAATAATATAATAATTCGATAATTCGATAATTCAATAATTCAATAATTCAATAATTCAATAATTCAATAATTCAATAATTCAATAATTCAATAATTCAATAATTCAATAATTCAATAATTCAATAATTCAATAATTCAATAATTCAATAATTCAATAATTCAATAATTCAATAATTCAATAATTCAATAATTCAATAATTCAATAATTCAATAATTCAATAATTCAATAATTCAATAATTCAATAATTCAATAATTCAATAATATAATAATATAATAATTCAATAATTCAATAATTCAATAATTCAATAATTCAATAATTCAATAATTCAATAATTCAATAATTCAATAATTCAATAATTCAATAATTCAATAATTCAATAATTCAATAATTCAATAATTCAATAATTCAATAATTCAATAATATAATAATATAATAATTCAATAATTCAATAATTCAATAATTCAATAATTCAATAATTCAATAATTCAATAATATAATAATATAATAATTCAATAATTCAATAATTCAATAATTCAATAATTCAATAATTCAATAATTCAATAATTCAATAATTCAATAATTCAATAACTCAATAATTAAATAATTAAATAATTAAATAATTCAATAATATAATAATATAATAATTCGATAATTCAATAATTCAATAATTCAATAATTCAATAATTCAATAATTCAATAATTCAATAATTCAATAATTCAATAATTCAATAATTCAATAATTCAATAATTCAATAATTCAATAATTCAATAATTCAATAATTCAATAATTCAATAATTCAATAATTCAATAATTCAATAATTCAATAATTCAATAATTCAATAATTCAATAATTCAATAATTCAATAATTCAATAATTCAATAATTCAATAATTCAATAATATAATAATATAATAATTCAATAATTCAATAATTCAATAATTCAATAATTCAATAATTCAATAATTCAATAATTCAATAATTCAATAATTCAATAATTCAATAATTCAATAATTCAATAATTCAATAATTCAATAATTCAATAATTCAATAATTCAATAATATAATAATATAATAATTCAATAATTCAATAATTCAATAATTCAATAATTCAATAATTCAATAATTCAATAATATAATAATATAATAATTCAATAATTCAATAATTCAATAATTCAATAATTCAATAATTCAATAATTCAATAATTCAATAATTCAATAATTCAATAACTCAATAATTAAATAATTAAATAATTAAATAATTAAATAATTAAATAATTAAATAATTAAATAATTCAATAATTCAATAATTCAATAATTCAATAATTCAATAATTCAATAATTCAATAATTCAATAATTCAATAATTCAATAATTCAATAATTCAATAATTCAATAATTCAATAATTCAATAATTCAATAATTCAATAATTCAATAATTCAATAATTCAATAATTCAATAATTCAATAATTCAATAATTCAATAATTCAATAATTCAATAATTCAATAATTCAATAATTCAATAATTCAATAATTCAATAATTCGATAATTCGATAATTCGATAATTCGATAATTCAATAATTCAATAATTCGATAATTCGATAATTCGATAATTCGATAATTCGATAATTCGATAATTCGATAATTCGATAATTCGATAATTCGATAATTCGATAATTCAATAATTCAATAATTCAATAATTCAATAATTCAATAATTCAATAATTCAATAATTCAATAATTCAATAATTCAATAATTCAATAATTCAATAATTCAATAATTCAATAATTCAATAATTCAATAATTCAATAATTCAATAATTCAATAATTCAATAATTCAATAATTCAATAATTCAATAATTCAATAATTCAATAATTCAATAATTCAATAATTCAATAATTCAATAATTCAATAATTCAATATTTCAATAATTCAATAATTCAATAATTCAATAATTCAATAATTCAATAATTCAATAATTCAATAATTCAATAATTCAATAATTCAATAATTCAATAATATAATAATATAATAATTCGATAATTCGATAATTCAATAATTCAATAATTCAATAATTCAATAATTCAATAATTCAATAATTCAATAATTCAATAATTCAATAATTCAATAATTCAATAATTCAATAATTCAATAATTCAATAATTCAATAATTCAATAATTCAATAATTCAATAATTCAATAATTCAATAATTCAATAATTCAATAATTCAATAATTCAATAATTCAATAATTCAATAATTCAATAATTCAATAATTCAATAATTCAATAATTCAATAATTCAATAATTCAATAATTCAATAATTCAAAAATTCAATAATTCAATAATTCAATAATTCAATAATTCAATAATTCAATAATTCAATAATTCAATAATTCAATAATTCAATAATTCAATAATTCAATAATTCAATAATTCAATAATTCAATAATTCAATAATTCAATAATTCAATAATTCAATAATTCAATAATTCAATAATTCAATAATTCAATAATTCAATAATTCAATAATTCAAAAATTCAATAATTCAATAATTCAATAATTCAATAATTCAATAATTCAATAATTCAATAATTCAATAATTCAATAATTCAATAATTCAATAATTCAATAATTCAATAATTCAATAATTCAATAATTCAATAATTCAATAATTCAATAATTCAATAATTCAATAATTCAATAATTCAATAATTCAATAATTCAATAATTCAAAAATTCAATAATTCAATAATTCAATAATTCAATAATTCAATAATTCAATAATTCAATAATTCAATAATTCAATAATTCAATAATTCAATAATTCAATAATTCAATAATTCAATAATTCAATAATTCAATAATTCAATAATTCAATAATTCAATAATTCAATAATTCAATAATTCAATAATTCAATAATTCAATAATTCAATAATTCAATAATTCAATAATTCAATAATATAATAATATAATAATTCAATAATTCAATAATTCAATAATTCAATAATATAATAATATAATAATTCAATAATTCAATAATTCAATAATTCAATAATTCAATAATTCAATAATTCAATAATTCAATAATTCAATAATTCAATAATTCAATAATTCAATAATTCAATAATTCAATAATTCAATAATTCAATAATTCAATAATTCAATAATTCAATAATTCAATAATTCAATAATTCAATAATTCAATAATTCAATAATTCAATAATTCAATAATTCAATAATTCAATAATTCAATAATTCAATAATTCAATAATTCAATAATTCAATAATTCAATAATTCAATAATTCAATAATATAATAATATAATAATTCAATAATTCAATAATTCAATAATTCAATAATTCAATAATTCAATAATTCAATAATTCAATAATTCAATAATTCAATAATTCAATAATTCAATAATTCAATAATTCAATAATTCAATAATTCAATAATTCAATAATTCAATAATTCAATATTTCAATAATTCAATAATTCAATAATTCAATAATTCAATAATTCAATAATTCAATAATTCAATAATTCAATAATTCAATAATTCAATAATTCGATAATTCGATAATTCGATAATTCGATAATTCGATAATTCGATAATTCGATAATTCGATAATTCAATAATTCAATAATTCAATAATTCAATAATTCAATAATTCAATAATTCAATAATTCAATAATTCAATAATATAATAATATAATAATTCGATAATTCGATAATTCAATAATTCAATAATTCAATAATTCAATAATTCAATAATTCAATAATTCAATAATTCAATAATTCAATAATTCAATAATTCAATAATTCAATAATTCAATAATTCAATAATTCAATAATTCAATAATTCAATAATTCAATAATTCAATAATTCAATAATTCAATAATTCAATAATTCAATAATTCAATAATTCAATATTTCAATAATTCAATAATTCAATAATTCAATAATTCAATAATTCAATAATTCAATATTTCAATAATTCAATAATTCAATAATTCAATAATTCAATAATTCAATAATTCAATAATTCAATAATTCAATAATTCAATAATTCAATAATTCAATAATTCAATAATTCAATAATTCAATAATTCAATAATTCAATAATTCAATAATTCAATAATTCAATAATTCAATAATTCAATAATTCAATAATTCAATAATTCAATAATTCAATAATTCAATAATTCAATAATTCAATAATTCAATAATTCAATAATTCAATAATTCAATAATTCAATAATTCAATAATATAATAATATAATAATTCGATAATTCGATAATTCGATAATTCAATAATTCAATAATTCAATAATTCAATAATTCAATAATTCAATAATTCAATAATTCAATAATTCAATAATTCAATAATTCAATAATTCAATAATTCAATAATTCAATAATTCAATAATTCAATAATTCAATAATTCAATAATTCAATAATTCAATAATTCAATAATTCAATAATTCAATAATTCAATAATTCAATAATTCAATAATTCTAATAATTCAATAATTCAATAATTCAATAATTCAATAATTCAATAATATAATAATATAATAATTCGATAATTCGATAATTCGATAATTCAATAATTCAATAATTCAATAATTCAATAATTCAATAATTCAATAATTCAATAATTCAATAATTCAATAATTCAATAATTCAATAATTCAATAATTCAATAATTCAATAATTCAATAATTCAATAATTCAATAATTCAATAATTCAATAATTCAATAATTCAATAATTCAATAATTCAATAATTCAATAATTCAATAATTCAATAATTCAATAATTCAATAATTCAATAATTCAATAATTCAATAATTCAATAATTCAATAATATAATAATATAATAATTCGATAATTCGATAATTCGATAATTCAATAATTCAATAATTCAATAATTCAATAATTCAATAATTCAATAATTCAATAATTCAATAATTCAATAATTCAATAATTCAATAATTCAATAATTCAATAATTCAATAATTCAATAATTCAATAATTCAATAATTCAATAATTCAATAATTCAATAATTCAATAATTCAATAATTCAATAATTCAATAATTCAATAATTCAATAATTCAATAATTCAATAATTCAATAATTCAATAATTCAATAATTCAATAATTCAATAATTCAATAATTCAATAATTCAATAATTCAATAATTCAATAATTCAATAATTCAATAATTCAATAATTCAATAATTCAATAATTCAATAATTCAATAATTCAATAATTCAATAATTCAAAAATTCAATAATTCAATAATTCAATAATTCAATAATTCAATAATTCAATAATTCAATAATTCAATAATTCAATAATTCAATAATTCAATAATTCAATAATTCAATTATTCAATAATTCAATAATTCAATAATTCAATAATTCAATAATTCAATAATTCAATAATTCAATAATTCAATAATTCAATAATTCAATAATTCAATAATTCAATAATTCAATAATTCAATAATTCAATAATTCAATAATTCAATAATTCAATAATTCAATAATTCAATAATTTAATAATTCAATAATTCAATAATTCAATAATTCAATAATTCAATAATTCAATAATTCAATAATTCAATAATTCAATAATTCAATAATTCAATAATTCAATAATTCAATAATTCAATAATTCAATAATTCAATAATTCAATAATTCAATAATTCAATAATTCAAATATTCAATAATTCAATAATTCAATAATTCAATAATTCAATAATTCAATAATTCAATAATTCAATAATTCAATAATTCAATAATTCAATAATTCAATAATTCAATAATTCAATAATTCAATAATTCAATAATTCAATAATTCAATAATTCAATAATTCAATAATTCAATAATTCAATAATTCAATAATTCAATAATTCAATAATTCAATAATTCAAAAATTCAATAATTCAATAATTCAATAATTCAATAATTCAATAATTCAATAATTCAATAATTCAATAATTCAATAATTCAATAATTCAATAATTCAATAATTCAATAATTCAATAATTCAATAATTCAATAATTCAATAATTCAATAATTCAATAATTCAATAATTCAATAATTCAATAATTCAATAATTCAATAATTCAATAATTCAATAATTCAATAATTCAATAATTCAATAATTCAAAAATTCAATAATTCAATAATTCAATAATTCAATAATTCAATAATTCAATAATTCAATAATTCAATAATTCAATAATTCAATAATTCAATAATTCAATAATTCAATAATTCAATAATTCAATAATTCAATAATTCAATAATTCAATAATTCAATAATTCAATAATTCAATAATTCAATAATTCAATAATTCAATAATTCAATAATTCAAAAATTCAATAATTCAATAATTCAATAATTCAATAATTCAATAATTCAATAATTCAATAATTCAATAATTCAATAATTCAATAATTCAATAATTCAATAATTCAATAATTCAATAATTCAATAATTCAATAATTCAATAATTCAATAATTCAATAATTCAATAATTCAATAATTCAATAATTCAATAATATAATAATATAATAATTCAATAATTCAATAATTCAATAATTCAATAATTCAATAATTCAATAATTCAATAATATAATAATATAATAATTCAATAATTCAATAATTCAATAATTCAATAATTCAATAATTCAATAATTCAATAATTCAATAATTCAATAATTCAATAATTCAATAATTCAATAATTCAATAATTCAATAATTCAATAATTCAATAATTCAATAATTCAATAATTCAATAATTCAATAATTCAATAATTCAATAATTCAATAATTCAATAATTCAATAATTCAATAATTCAATAATTCAATAATTCAATAATTCAATAATTCAATAATTCAATAATTCAATAATTCAATAATATAATAATATAATAATTCAATAATTCAATAATTCAATAATTCAATAATTCAATAATTCAATAATTCAATAATTCAATAATTCAATAATTCAATAATTCAATAATTCAATAATTCAATAATTCAATAATTCAATAATTCAATAATTCAATAATTCAATAATTCAATAATTCAATATTTCAATAATTCAATAATTCAATAATTCAATAATTCAATAATTCAATAATTCAATAATTCAATAATTCAATAATTCAATAATTCAATAATTCGATAATTCGATAATTCGATAATTCGATAATTCGATAATTCGATAATTCGATAATTCGATAATTCGATAATTCGATAATTCGATAATTCAATAATTCAATAATTCAATAATTCAATAATTCAATAATTCAATAATTCAATAATTCAATAATTCAATAATATAATAATATAATAATTCGATAATTCGATAATTCGATAATTCAATAATTCAATAATTCAATAATTCAATAATTCAATAATTCAATAATTCAATAATTCAATAATTCAATAATTCAATAATTCAATAATTCAATAATTCAATAATTCAATAATTCAATAATTCAATAATTCAATAATTCAATAATTCAATAATTCAATAATTCAATATTTCAATAATTCAATAATTCAATAATTCAATAATTCAATAATTCAATAATTCAATATTTCAATAATTCAATAATTCAATAATTCAATAATTCAATAATTCAATAATTCAATAATTCAATAATTCAATAATTCAATAATTCAATAATTCAATAATTCAATAATTCAATAATTCAATAATTCAATAATTCAATAATTCAATAATTCAATAATTCAATAATTCAATAATTCAATAATTCAATAATTCAATAATTCAATAATTCAATAATTCAATAATTCAATAATTCAATAATTCAATAATTCAATAATTCAATAATTCAATAATTCAATAATTCAATAATTCAATAATTCAATAATTCAATAATTCAATAATTCAATAATTCAATAATTCAATAATTCAATAATTCAATAATTCAATAATTCAATAATTCAATAATTCAATAATTCAATAATTCAATAATTCAATAATTCAATAATTCAATAATTCAATAATTCAATAATATAATAATATAATAATTCGATAATTCGATAATTCGATAATTCAATAATTCAATAATTCAATAATTCAATAATTCAATAATTCAATAATTCAATAATTCAATAATTCAATAATTCAATAATTCAATAATTCAATAATTCAATAATTCAATAATTCAATAATTCAATAATTCAATAATTCAATAATTCAATAATTCAATAATTCAATAATTCAATAATTCAATAATTCAATAATTCAATAATTCAATAATTCAATAATTCTAATAATTCAATAATTCAATAATTCAATAATTCAATAATTCAATAATATAATAATATAATAATTCGATAATTCGATAATTCGATAATTCAATAATTCAATAATTCAATAATTCAATAATTCAATAATTCAATAATTCAATAATTCAATAATTCAATAATTCAATAATTCAATAATTCAATAATTCAATAATTCAATAATTCAATAATTCAATAATTCAATAATTCAATAATTCAATAATTCAATAATTCAATAATTCAATAATTCAATAATTCAATAATTCAATAATTCAATAATTCAATAATTCAATAATTCAATAATTCAATAATTCAATAATTCAATAATTCAATAATTCAATAATTCAATAATTCAATAATTCAATAATTCAATAATTCAATAATTCAATAATTCAATAATTCAATAATTCAATAATATAATAATATAATAATTCGATAATTCGATAATTCGATAATTCAATAATTCAATAATTCAATAATTCAATAATTCAATAATTCAATAATTCAATAATTCAATAATTCAATAATTCAATAATTCAATAATTCAATAATTCAATAATTCAATAATTCAATAATTCAATAATTCAATAATTCAATAATTCAATAATTCAATAATTCAATAATTCAATAATTCAATAATTCAATAATTCAATAATTCAATAATTCAATAATTCAATAATTCAATAATTCAATAATTCAATAATTCAATAATTCAATAATTCAATAATTCAATAATTCAATAATTCAATAATTCAATAATTCAATAATTCAATAATTCAATAATTCAAAAATTCAATAATTCAATAATTCAATAATTCAATAATTCAATAATTCAATAATTCAATAATTCAATAATTCAATAATTCAATAATTCAATAATTCAATAATTCAATAATTCAATTATTCAATAATTCAATAATTCAATAATTCAATAATTCAATAATTCAATAATTCAATAATTCAATAATTCAATAATTCAATAATTCAATAATTCAATAATTCAATAATTCAATAATTCAATAATTCAATAATTCAATAATTTAATAATTCAATAATTCAATAATTCAATAATTCAATAATTCAATAATTCAATAATTCAATAATTCAATAATTCAATAATTCAATAATTCAATAATTCAATAATTCAATAATTCAATAATTCAATAATTCAATAATTCAATAATTCAATAATTCAATAATTCAATAATTCAATAATTCAAATATTCAATAATTCAATAATTCAATAATTCAATAATTCAATAATTCAATAATTCAATAATTCAATAATTCAATAATTCAATAATTCAATAATTCAATAATTCAATAATTCAATAATTCAATAATTCAATAATTCAATAATTCAATAATTCAATAATTCAATAATTCAATAATTCAATAATTCAATAATTCAATAATTCAATAATTCAATAATTCAATAATTCAATAATTCAATAATTCAAAAATTCAATAATTCAATAATTCAATAATTCAATAATTCAATAATTCAATAATTCAATAATTCAATAATTCAATAATTCAATAATTCAATAATTCAATAATTCAATAATTCAATAATTCAATAATTCAATAATTCAATAATTCAATAATTCAATAATTCAATAATTCAATAATTCAATAATTCAATAATTCAATAATTCAATAATTCAATAATTCAATAATTCAATAATTCAATAATTCAAAAATTCAATAATTCAATAATTCAATAATTCAATAATTCAATAATTCAATAATTCAATAATTCAATAATTCAATAATTCAATAATTCAATAATTCAATAATTCAATAATTCAATAATTCAATAATTCAATAATTCAATAATTCAATAATTCAATAATTCAATAATTCAATAATTCAATAATTCAATAATTCAATAATTCAAAAATTCAATAATTCAATAATTCAATAATTCAATAATTCAATAATTCAATAATTCAATAATTCAATAATTCAATAATTCAATAATTCAATAATTCAATAATTCAATAATATAATAATATAATAATTCGATAATTCGATAATTCGATAATTCAATAATTCAATAATTCAATAATTCAATAATTCAATAATTCAATAATTCAATAATTCAATAATTCAATAATTCAATAATTCAATAATTCAATAATTCAATAATTCAATAATTCAATAATTCAATAATTCAATAATTCAATAATTCAATAATTCAATAATTCAATAATTCAATAATTCAATAATTCAATAATTCAATAATTCAATAATTCAATAATTCAATAATTCAATAATTCAATAATTCAATAATTCAATAATTCAATAATTCAATAATTCAATAATTCAATAATTCAATAATTCAATAATTCAATAATATAATAATATAATAATTCGATAATTCGATAATTCGATAATTCAATAATTCAATAATTCAATAATTCAATAATTCAATAATTCAATAATTCAATAATTCAATAATTCAATAATTCAATAATTCAATAATTCAATAATTCAATAATTCAATAATTCAATAATTCAATAATTCAATAATTCAATAATTCAATAATTCAATAATTCAATAATTCAATAATTCAATAATTCAATAATTCAATAATTCAATAATTCAATAATTCAATAATTCAATAATTCAATAATTCAATAATTCAATAATTCAATAATTCAATAATTCAATAATTCAATAATTCAATAATTCAATAATTCAATAATTCAATAATTCAAAAATTCAATAATTCAATAATTCAATAATTCAATAATTCAATAATTCAATAATTCAATAATTCAATAATTCAATAATTCAATAATTCAATAATTCAATAATTCAATTATTCAATAATTCAATAATTCAATAATTCAATAATTCAATAATTCAATAATTCAATAATTCAATAATTCAATAATTCAATAATTCAATAATTCAATAATTCAATAATTCAATAATTCAATAATTCAATAATTCAATAATTCAATAATTCAATAATTCAATAATTCAATAATTCAATAATTCAATAATTTAATAATTCAATAATTCAATAATTCAATAATTCAATAATTCAATAATTCAATAATTCAATAATTCAATAATTCAATAATTCAATAATTCAATAATTCAATAATTCAATAATTCAATAATTCAATAATTCAATAATTCAATAATTCAATAATTCAATAATTCAAATATTCAATAATTCAATAATTCAATAATTCAATAATTCAATAATTCAATAATTCAATAATTCAATAATTCAATAATTCAATAATTCAATAATTCAATAATTCAATAATTCAATAATTCAATAATTCAATAATTCAATAATTCAATAATTCAATAATTCAATAATTCAATAATTCAATAATTCAATAATTCAATAATTCAATAATTCAATAATTCAATAATTCAAAAATTCAATAATTCAATAATTCAATAATTCAATAATTCAATAATTCAATAATTCAATAATTCAATAATTCAATAATTCAATAATTCAATAATTCAATAATTCAATAATTCAATAATTCAATAATTCAATAATTCAATAATTCAATAATTCAATAATTCAATAATTCAATAATTCAATAATTCAATAATTCAATAATTCAATAATTCAATAATTCAATAATTCAATAATTCAATAATTCAATAATTCAATAATTCAAAAATTCAATAATTCAATAATTCAATAATTCAATAATTCAATAATTCAATAATTCAATAATTCAATAATTCAATAATTCAATAATTCAATAATTCAATAATTCAATAATTCAATAATTCAATAATTCAATAATTCAATAATTCAATAATTCAATAATTCAATAATTCAATAATTCAATAATTCAATAATTCAAAAATTCAATAATTCAATAATTCAATAATTCAATAATTCAATAATTCAATAATTCAATAATTCAATAATTCAATAATTCAATAATTCAATAATTCAATAATTCAATAATTCAATAATTCAATAATTCAATAATTCAATAATTCAATAATTCAATAATTCAATAATTCAATAATTCAATAATTCAATAATTCAATAATATAATAATATAATAATTCAATAATTCAATAATTCAATAATTCAATAATTCAATAATTCAATAATTCAATAATATAATAATATAATAATTCAATAATTCAATAATTCAATAATTCAATAATTCAATAATTCAATAATTCAATAATTCAATAATTCAATAATTCAATAATTCAATAATTCAATAATTCAATAATTCAATAATTCAATAATTCAATAATTCAATAATTCAATAATTCAATAATTCAATAATTCAATAATTCAATAATTCAATAATTCAATAATTCAATAATTCAATAATTCAATAATTCAATAATTCAATAATTCAATAATTCAATAATTCAATAATTCAATAATATAATAATATAATAATTCAATAATTCAATAATTCAATAATTCAATAATTCAATAATTCAATAATTCAATAATTCAATAATTCAATAATTCAATAATTCAATAATTCAATAATTCAATAATTCAATAATTCAATAATTCAATAATTCAATAATTCAATAATTCAATAATTCAATATTTCAATAATTCAATAATTCAATAATTCAATAATTCAATAATTCAATAATTCAATAATTCAATAATTCAATAATTCAATAATTCAATAATTCGATAATTCGATAATTCGATAATTCGATAATTCGATAATTCGATAATTCGATAATTCGATAATTCGATAATTCGATAATTCGATAATTCAATAATTCAATAATTCAATAATTCAATAATTCAATAATTCAATAATTCAATAATTCAATAATTCAATAATATAATAATATAATAATTCGATAATTCGATAATTCGATAATTCAATAATTCAATAATTCAATAATTCAATAATTCAATAATTCAATAATTCAATAATTCAATAATTCAATAATTCAATAATTCAATAATTCAATAATTCAATAATTCAATAATTCAATAATTCAATAATTCAATAATTCAATAATTCAATAATTCAATATTTCAATATTTCAATAATTCAATAATTCAATAATTCAATAATTCAATAATTCAATAATTCAATATTTCAATAATTCAATAATTCAATAATTCAATAATTCAATAATTCAATAATTCAATAATTCAATAATTCAATAATTCAATAATTCAATAATTCAATAATTCAATAATTCAATAATTCAATAATTCAATAATTCAATAATTCAATAATTCAATAATTCAATAATTCAATAATTCAATAATTCAATAATTCAATAATTCAATAATTCAATAATTCAATAATTCAATAATTCAATAATTCAATAATTCAATAATTCAATAATTCAATAATTCAATAATTCAATAATTCAATAATTCAATAATTCAATAATTCAATAATTCAATAATTCAATAATTCAATAATTCAATAATTCAATAATTCAATAATTCAATAATTCAATAATTCAATAATTCAATAATTCAATAATTCAATAATTCAATAATTCAATAATTCAATAATATAATAATATAATAATTCGATAATTCGATAATTCGATAATTCAATAATTCAATAATTCAATAATTCAATAATTCAATAATTCAATAATTCAATAATTCAATAATTCAATAATTCAATAATTCAATAATTCAATAATTCAATAATTCAATAATTCAATAATTCAATAATTCAATAATTCAATAATTCAATAATTCAATAATTCAATAATTCAATAATTCAATAATTCAATAATTCAATAATTCAATAATTCTAATAATTCAATAATTCAATAATTCAATAATTCAATAATTCAATAATATAATAATATAATAATTCGATAATTCGATAATTCGATAATTCAATAATTCAATAATTCAATAATTCAATAATTCAATAATTCAATAATTCAATAATTCAATAATTCAATAATTCAATAATTCAATAATTCAATAATTCAATAATTCAATAATTCAATAATTCAATAATTCAATAATTCAATAATTCAATAATTCAATAATTCAATAATTCAATAATTCAATAATTCAATAATTCAATAATTCAATAATTCAATAATTCAATAATTCAATAATTCAATAATTCAATAATTCAATAATTCAATAATTCAATAATTCAATAATTCAATAATTCAATAATTCAATAATTCAATAATTCAATAATTCAATAATTCAATAATATAATAATATAATAATTCGATAATTCGATAATTCGATAATTCAATAATTCAATAATTCAATAATTCAATAATTCAATAATTCAATAATTCAATAATTCAATAATTCAATAATTCAATAATTCAATAATTCAATAATTCAATAATTCAATAATTCAATAATTCAATAATTCAATAATTCAATAATTCAATAATTCAATAATTCAATAATTCAATAATTCAATAATTCAATAATTCAATAATTCAATAATTCAATAATTCAATAATTCAATAATTCAATAATTCAATAATTCAATAATTCAATAATTCAATAATTCAATAATTCAATAATTCAATAATTCAATAATTCAATAATTCAATAATTCAATAATTCAATAATTCAAAAATTCAATAATTCAATAATTCAATAATTCAATAATTCAATAATTCAATAATTCAATAATTCAATAATTCAATAATTCAATAATTCAATAATTCAATAATTCAATAATTCAATTATTCAATAATTCAATAATTCAATAATTCAATAATTCAATAATTCAATAATTCAATAATTCAATAATTCAATAATTCAATAATTCAATAATTCAATAATTCAATAATTCAATAATTCAATAATTCAATAATTCAATAATTTAATAATTCAATAATTCAATAATTCAATAATTCAATAATTCAATAATTCAATAATTCAATAATTCAATAATTCAATAATTCAATAATTCAATAATTCAATAATTCAATAATTCAATAATTCAATAATTCAATAATTCAATAATTCAATAATTCAATAATTCAAATATTCAATAATTCAATAATTCAATAATTCAATAATTCAATAATTCAATAATTCAATAATTCAATAATTCAATAATTCAATAATTCAATAATTCAATAATTCAATAATTCAATAATTCAATAATTCAATAATTCAATAATTCAATAATTCAATAATTCAATAATTCAATAATTCAATAATTCAATAATTCAATAATTCAATAATTCAATAATTCAATAATTCAATAATTCAATAATTCAATAATTCAAAAATTCAATAATTCAATAATTCAATAATTCAATAATTCAATAATTCAATAATTCAATAATTCAATAATTCAATAATTCAATAATTCAATAATTCAATAATTCAATAATTCAATAATTCAATAATTCAATAATTCAATAATTCAATAATTCAATAATTCAATAATTCAATAATTCAATAATTCAATAATTCAATAATTCAATAATTCAATAATTCAATAATTCAAAAATTCAATAATTCAATAATTCAATAATTCAATAATTCAATAATTCAATAATTCAATAATTCAATAATTCAATAATTCAATAATTCAATAATTCAATAATTCAATAATTCAATAATTCAATAATTCAATAATTCAATAATTCAATAATTCAATAATTCAATAATTCAATAATTCAATAATTCAATAATTCAATAATTCAAAAATTCAATAATTCAATAATTCAATAATTCAATAATTCAATAATTCAATAATTCAATAATTCAATAATTCAATAATTCAATAATTCAATAATTCAATAATTCAATAATTCAATAATTCAATAATTCAATAATTCAATAATTCAATAATTCAATAATTCAATAATTCAATAATTCAATAATTCAATAATTCAATAATTCAATAATATAATAATATAATAATTCAATAATTCAATAATTCAATAATTCAATAATTCAATAATTCAATAATTCAATAATATAATAATATAATAATTCAATAATTCAATAATTCAATAATTCAATAATTCAATAATTCAATAATTCAATAATTCAATAATTCAATAATTCAATAATTCAATAATTCAATAATTCAATAATTCAATAATTCAATAATTCAATAATTCAATAATTCAATAATTCAATAATTCAATAATTCAATAATTCAATAATTCAATAATTCAATAATTCAATAATTCAATAATTCAATAATTCAATAATTCAATAATTCAATAATTCAATAATTCAATAATTCAATAATTCAATAATTCAATAATTCAATAATATAATAATATAATAATTCAATAATTCAATAATTCAATAATTCAATAATTCAATAATTCAATAATTCAATAATTCAATAATTCAATAATTCAATAATTCAATAATTCAATAATTCAATAATTCAATAATTCAATAATTCAATAATTCAATAATTCAATAATTCAATATTTCAATAATTCAATAATTCAATAATTCAATAATTCAATAATTCAATAATTCAATAATTCAATAATTCAATAATTCAATAATTCAATAATTCGATAATTCGATAATTCGATAATTCGATAATTCGATAATTCGATAATTCGATAATTCGATAATTCGATAATTCGATAATTCGATAATTCGATAATTCAATAATTCAATAATTCAATAATTCAATAATTCAATAATTCAATAATTCAATAATTCAATAATTCAATAATATAATAATATAATAATTCGATAATTCGATAATTCAATAATTCAATAATTCAATAATTCAATAATTCAATAATTCAATAATTCAATAATTCAATAATTCAATAATTCAATAATTCAATAATTCAATAATTCAATAATTCAATAATTCAATAATTCAATAATTCAATAATTCAATAATTCAATAATTCAATAATTCAATAATTCAATAATTCAATATTTCAATAATTCAATAATTCAATAATTCAATAATTCAATAATTCAATAATTCAATATTTCAATAATTCAATAATTCAATAATTCAATAATTCAATAATTCAATAATTCAATAATTCAATAATTCAATAATTCAATAATTCAATAATTCAATAATTCAATAATTCAATAATTCAATAATTCAATAATTCAATAATTCAATAATTCAATAATTCAATAATTCAATAATTCAATAATTCAATAATTCAATAATTCAATAATTCAATAATTCAATAATTCAATAATTCAATAATTCAATAATTCAATAATTCAATAATTCAATAATTCAATAATTCAATAATTCAATAATTCAATAATTCAATAATTCAATAATTCAATAATATAATAATATAATAATTCGATAATTCGATAATTCGATAATTCAATAATTCAATAATTCAATAATTCAATAATTCAATAATTCAATAATTCAATAATTCAATAATTCAATAATTCAATAATTCAATAATTCAATAATTCAATAATTCAATAATTCAATAATTCAATAATTCAATAATTCAATAATTCAATAATTCAATAATTCAATAATTCAATAATTCAATAATTCAATAATTCAATAATTCAATAATTCAATAATTCTAATAATTCAATAATTCAATAATTCAATAATTCAATAATTCAATAATATAATAATATAATAATTCGATAATTCGATAATTCGATAATTCAATAATTCAATAATTCAATAATTCAATAATTCAATAATTCAATAATTCAATAATTCAATAATTCAATAATTCAATAATTCAATAATTCAATAATTCAATAATTCAATAATTCAATAATTCAATAATTCAATAATTCAATAATTCAATAATTCAATAATTCAATAATTCAATAATTCAATAATTCAATAATTCAATAATTCAATAATTCAATAATTCAATAATTCAATAATTCGATAATTCGATAATTCAATAATTCAATAATTCAATAATTCAATAATTCAATAATTCAATAATTCAATAATTCAATAATTCAATAATTCAATAATTCAATAATTCAATAATTCAATAATTCAATAATTCAATAATTCAATAATTCAATAATTCAATAATTCAATAATTCAATAATTCAATAATTCAATAATTCAATAATTCAATAATTCAATAATTCAATAATTCAATAATTCAATAATTCAATAATTCAATAATTCAATAATTCAATAATTCAATAATTCAATAATTCAATAATTCAATAATTCAATAATTCAATAATTCAATAATTCAATAATTCAATAATTCAATAATTCAATAATTCAATAATTCAAAAATTCAATAATTCAATAATTCAATAATTCAATAATTCAATAATTCAATAATTCAATAATTCAATAATTCAATAATTCAATAATTCAATAATTCAATAATTCAATTATTCAATAATTCAATAATTCAATAATTCAATAATTCAATAATTCAATAATTCAATAATTCAATAATTCAATAATTCAATAATTCAATAATTCAATAATTCAATAATTCAATAATTCAATAATTCAATAATTCAATAATTCAATAATTCAATAATTCAATAATTTAATAATTCAATAATTCAATAATTCAATAATTCAATAATTCAATAATTCAATAATTCAATAATTCAATAATTCAATAATTCAATAATTCAATAATTCAATAATTCAATAATTCAATAATTCAATAATTCAATAATTCAATAATTCAATAATTCAAATATTCAATAATTCAATAATTCAATAATTCAATAATTCAATAATTCAATAATTCAATAATTCAATAATTCAATAATTCAATAATTCAATAATTCAATAATTCAATAATTCAATAATTCAATAATTCAATAATTCAATAATTCAATAATTCAATAATTCAATAATTCAATAATTCAATAATTCAATAATTCAATAATTCAATAATTCAATAATTCAATAATTCAATAATTCAAAAATTCAATAATTCAATAATTCAATAATTCAATAATTCAATAATTCAATAATTCAATAATTCAATAATTCAATAATTCAATAATTCAATAATTCAATAATTCAATAATTCAATAATTCAATAATTCAATAATTCAATAATTCAATAATTCAATAATTCAATAATTCAATAATTCAATAATTCAATAATTCAAAAATTCAATAATTCAATAATTCAATAATTCAATAATTCAATAATTCAATAATTCAATAATTCAATAATTCAATAATTCAATAATTCAATAATTCAATAATTCAATAATTCAATAATTCAATAATTCAATAATTCAATAATTCAATAATTCAATAATTCAAAAATTCAATAATTCAATAATTCAATAATTCAATAATTCAATAATTCAATAATTCAATAATTCAATAATTCAATAATTCAATAATTCAATAATTCAATAATTCAATAATTCAATAATTCAATAATTCAATAATTCAATAATTCAATAATTCAATAATTCAATAATTCAATAATTCAATAATTCAATAATTCAATAATTCAATAATTCAATAATTCAATAATTCAATAATATAATAATATAATAATTCAATAATTCAATAATTCAATAATTCAATAATTCAATAATTCAATAATATAATAATATAATAATTCAATAATTCAATAATTCAATAATTCAATAATTCAATAATTCAATAATTCAATAATTCAATAATTCAATAATTCAATAATTCAATAATTCAATAATTCAATAATTCAATAATTCAATAATTCAATAATTCAATAATTCAATAATTCAATAATTCAATAATTCAATAATTCAATAATTCAATAATTCAATAATTCAATAATTCAATAATTCAATAATTCAATAATTCAATAATTCAATAATTCAATAATTCAATAATTCAATAATTCAATAATTCAATAATATAATAATATAATAATTCAATAATTCAATAATTCAATAATTCAATAATTCAATAATTCAATAATTCAATAATTCAATAATTCAATAATTCAATAATTCAATAATTCAATAATTCAATAATTCAATAATTCAATAATTCAATAATTCAATAATTCAATAATTCAATAATTCAATAATTCAATATTTCAATAATTCAATAATTCAATAATTCAATAATTCAATAATTCAATAATTCAATAATTCAATAATTCAATAATTCAATAATTCAATAATTCGATAATTCGATAATTCGATAATTCGATAATTCGATAATTCGATAATTCGATAATTCGATAATTCGATAATTCGATAATTCGATAATTCGATAATTCAATAATTCAATAATTCAATAATTCAATAATTCAATAATTCAATAATTCAATAATTCAATAATTCAATAATATAATAATATAATAATTCGATAATTCGATAATTCAATAATTCAATAATTCAATAATTCAATAATTCAATAATTCAATAATTCAATAATTCAATAATTCAATAATTCAATAATTCAATAATTCAATAATTCAATAATTCAATAATTCAATAATTCAATAATTCAATAATTCAATAATTCAATAATTCAATAATTCAATATTTCAATAATTCAATAATTCAATAATTCAATAATTCAATAATTCAATAATTCAATATTTCAATAATTCAATAATTCAATAATTCAATAATTCAATAATTCAATAATTCAATAATTCAATAATTCAATAATTCAATAATTCAATAATTCAATAATTCAATAATTCAATAATTCAATAATTCAATAATTCAATAATTCAATAATTCAATAATTCAATAATTCAATAATTCAATAATTCAATAATTCAATAATTCAATAATTCAATAATTCAATAATTCAATAATTCAATAATTCAATAATTCAATAATTCAATAATTCAATAATTCAATAATTCAATAATTCAATAATTCAATAATTCAATAATTCAATAATTCAATAATTCAATAATTCAATAATTCAATAATTCAATAATATAATAATATAATAATTCGATAATTCGATAATTCGATAATTCAATAATTCAATAATTCAATAATTCAATAATTCAATAATTCAATAATTCAATAATTCAATAATTCAATAATTCAATAATTCAATAATTCAATAATTCAATAATTCAATAATTCAATAATTCAATAATTCAATAATTCAATAATTCAATAATTCAATAATTCAATAATTCAATAATTCAATAATTCAATAATTCAATAATTCAATAATTCAATAATTCAATAATTCAATAATTCAATAATTCAATAATTCAATAATTCAATAATTCAATAATTCAATAATTCAATAATTCAATAATTCAATAATTCAATAATTCAATAATTCAATAATTCAATAATTCAATAATTCAATAATTCAATAATTCAATAATTCAATAATTCAATAATTCAATAATTCAATAATTCTAATAATTCAATAATTCAATAATTCAATAATTCAATAATTCAATAATATAATAATATAATAATTCGATAATTCGATAATTCGATAATTCAATAATTCAATAATTCAATAATTCAATAATTCAATAATTCAATAATTCAATAATTCAATAATTCAATAATTCAATAATTCAATAATTCAATAATTCAATAATTCAATAATTCAATAATTCAATAATTCAATAATTCAATAATTCAATAATTCAATAATTCAATAATTCAATAATTCAATAATTCAATAATTCAATAATTCAATAATTCAATAATTCAATAATTCAATAATTCAATAATTCAATAATTCAATAATTCAATAATATAATAATATAATAATTCGATAATTCGATAATTCGATAATTCAATAATTCAATAATTCAATAATTCAATAATTCAATAATTCAATAATTCAATAATTCAATAATTCAATAATTCAATAATTCAATAATTCAATAATTCAATAATTCAATAATTCAATAATTCAATAATTCAATAATTCAATAATTCAATAATTCAATAATTCAATAATTCAATAATTCAATAATTCAATAATTCAATAATTCAATAATTCAATAATTCAATAATTCAATAATTCAATAATTCAATAATTCAATAATTCAATAATTCAATAATTCAATAATTCAATAATTCAATAATTCAATAATTCAATAATTCAATAATTCAATAATTCAATAATTCAAAAATTCAATAATTCAATAATTCAATAATTCAATAATTCAATAATTCAATAATTCAATAATTCAATAATTCAATAATTCAATAATTCAATAATTCAATTATTCAATAATTCAATAATTCAATAATTCAATAATTCAATAATTCAATAATTCAATAATTCAATAATTCAATAATTCAATAATTCAATAATTCAATAATTCAATAATTCAATAATTCAATAATTCAATAATTTAATAATTCAATAATTCAATAATTCAATAATTCAATAATTCAATAATTCAATAATTCAATAATTCAATAATTCAATAATTCAATAATTCAATAATTCAATAATTCAATAATTCAATAATTCAATAATTCAATAATTCAATAATTCAATAATTCAATAATTCAATAATTCAATAATTCAAATATTCAATAATTCAATAATTCAATAATTCAATAATTCAATAATTCAATAATTCAATAATTCAATAATTCAATAATTCAATAATTCAATAATTCAATAATTCAATAATTCAATAATTCAATAATTCAATAATTCAATAATTCAATAATTCAATAATTCAATAATTCAATAATTCAATAATTCAATAATTCAATAATTCAATAATTCAATAATTCAATAATTCAATAATTCAATAATTCAATAATTCAATAATTCAAAATTCAATAATTCAATAATTCAATAATTCAATAATTCAATAATTCAATAATTCAATAATTCAATAATTCAATAATTCAATAATTCAATAATTCAATAATTCAATAATTCAATAATTCAATAATTCAATAATTCAATAATTCAATAATTCAATAATTCAATAATTCAATAATTCAATAATTCAATAATTCAATAATTCAAAAATTCAATAATTCAATAATTCAATAATTCAATAATTCAATAATTCAATAATTCAATAATTCAATAATTCAATAATTCAATAATTCAATAATTCAATAATTCAATAATTCAATAATTCAATAATTCAATAATTCAATAATTCAATAATTCAATAATTCAATAATTCAATAATTCAAAAATTCAATAATTCAATAATTCAATAATTCAATAATTCAATAATTCAATAATTCAATAATTCAATAATTCAATAATTCAATAATTCAATAATTCAATAATTCAATAATTCAATAATTCAATAATTCAATAATTCAATAATTCAATAATTCAATAATTCAATAATTCAATAATTCAATAATTCAATAATTCAATAATATAATAATATAATAATTCAATAATTCAATAATTCAATAATTCAATAATTCAATAATTCAATAATATAATAATATAATAATTCAATAATTCAATAATTCAATAATTCAATAATTCAATAATTCAATAATTCAATAATTCAATAATTCAATAATTCAATAATTCAATAATTCAATAATTCAATAATTCAATAATTCAATAATTCAATAATTCAATAATTCAATAATTCAATAATTCAATAATTCAATAATTCAATAATTCAATAATTCAATAATTCAATAATTCAATAATTCAATAATTCAATAATTCAATAATTCAATAATTCAATAATTCAATAATTCAATAATTCAATAATTCAATAATTCAATAATTCAATAATTCAATAATTCAATAATTCAATAATTCAATAATATAATAATATAATAATTCAATAATTCAATAATTCAATAATTCAATAATTCAATAATTCAATAATTCAATAATTCAATAATTCAATAATTCAATAATTCAATAATTCAATAATTCAATAATTCAATAATTCAATAATTCAATAATTCAATAATTCAATATTTCAATAATTCAATAATTCAATAATTCAATAATTCAATAATTCAATAATTCAATAATTCAATAATTCAATAATTCAATAATTCAATAATTCAATAATTCGATAATTCGATAATTCGATAATTCGATAATTCGATAATTCGATAATTCGATAATTCGATAATTCGATAATTCGATAATTCGATAATTCAATAATTCAATAATTCAATAATTCAATAATTCAATAATTCAATAATTCAATAATTCAATAATTCAATAATATAATAATATAATAATTCGATAATTCGATAATTCAATAATTCAATAATTCAATAATTCAATAATTCAATAATTCAATAATTCAATAATTCAATAATTCAATAATTCAATAATTCAATAATTCAATAATTCAATAATTCAATAATTCAATAATTCAATAATTCAATAATTCAATAATTCAATAATTCAATAATTCAATATTTCAATAATTCAATAATTCAATAATTCAATAATTCAATAATTCAATAATTCAATATTTCAATAATTCAATAATTCAATAATTCAATAATTCAATAATTCAATAATTCAATAATTCAATAATTCAATAATTCAATAATTCAATAATTCAATAATTCAATAATTCAATAATTCAATAATTCAATAATTCAATAATTCAATAATTCAATAATTCAATAATTCAATAATTCAATAATTCAATAATTCAATAATTCAATAATTCAATAATTCAATAATTCAATAATTCAATAATTCAATAATTCAATAATTCAATAATTCAATAATTCAATAATTCAATAATTCAATAATTCAATAATTCAATAATTCAATAATTCAATAATACAATAATTCAATAATTCAATAATTCAATAATTCAATAATTCAATAATTCAATAATTCAATAATTCAATAATTCAATAATTCAATAATTCAATAATTCAATAATTCAATAATTCAATAATTCAATAATTCAATAATTCAATAATTCAATAATTCAATAATTCAATAATTCAATAATTCAATAATTCAATAATTCAATAATTCAATAATTCAATAATTCAATAATTCAATAATTCAATAATTCAATAATTCAATAATTCAATAATTCAATAATTCAATAATTCAATAATTCAATAATTCAATAATTCAATAATTCAATAATTCAATAATTCAATAATTCAATAATTCAATAATTCAATAATTCAATAATTCAATAATTCAATAATTCAATAATTCAATAATTCAATAATTCAATAATTCAATAATTCAATAATTCAATAATTCAATAATTCAATAATTCAATAATTCAATAATTCAATAATTCAATAATTCAATAATTCAATAATTCAATAATTCAATAATTCAATAATTCAATAATTCAATAATTCAATAATTCAATAATTCAATAATTCAATAATTCAATAATTCAATAATTCAATAATTCAATAATTCAATAATTCAATAATTCAATAATTCAATAATTCAATAATTCAATAATACAATAATTCAATAATTCAATAATTCAATAATTCAATAATTCAATAATTCAATAATTCAATAATTCAATAATTCAATAATTCAATAATTCAATAATTCAATAATTCAATAATTCAATAATTCAATAATTCAATAATTCAATAATTCAATAATTCAATAATTCAATAATTCAATAATTCAATAATTCAATAATTCAATAATTCAATAATTCAATAATTCAATAATTCAATAATTCAATAATTCAATAATTCAATAATTCAATAATTCAATAATTCAATAATTCAATAATTCAATAAATCAATAATTCAATAATTCAATAATTCAATAATTCAATAATTCAATAATTCAATAATTCAATAATTCAATAATTCAATAATTCAATAATTCAATAATTCAATAATTCAATAATTCAATAATTCAATAATTCAGTAATTCAATAATTCAGTAATTCAATAATTCAGTAATTCAGTAATTCAATAATTCAATAATTCAATAATTCAATAATTCAATAATTCAATAATTCAATAATTCAATAATTCAATAATTCAATAATTCAATAATTCAATAATTCAATAATTCAATAATTCAATAATTCAATAATTCAATAATTCAATAATTCAATAATTCAATAATTCAATAATTCAATAATTCAATAATTCAATAATTCAATAATTCAATTATTCAATAATTCAATTATTCAATAATTCAATAATTCAATAATTCAATAATTCAATAATTCAATAATTCAATAATTCAATAATTCAATAATTCAATAATTCAATAATTCGATTATTCGATAATTCGATTATTCGATTATTCGATAATTCGATTATTCGATAATTCGATAATTCGATAATTCGATAATTCGATAATTCGATAATTCAATAATTCAATAATTCAATAATTCAATAATTCAATAATACAATAATACAATAATTCAATAATTCAATAATTCAATAATTCAATAATTCAATAATTCAATAATTCAATAATTCAATAATTCAATAATTCAATAATTCAATAATTCAATAATTCAATAATTCAATAATTCAATAATTCAATAATTCAATAATTCAATAATTCAATAATTCAATAATTCAATAATTCAATAATTCAATAATTCAATAATTCAATAATTCAATAATTCAATAATTCAATAATTCAATAATTCAATAATTCAATAATTCAATAATTCAATAATTCAATAATTCAATAATTCAATAATTCAATAATTCAATAATTCAATAATTCAATAATTCAATAATTCAATAATTCAATAATTCAATAATTCAATAATTCAATAATTCAATAATTCAATAATTCAATAATTCAATAATTCAATAATTCAATAATTCAATAATTCAATAATTCAATAATTCAATAATTCAGTAATTCAATAATTCAGTAATTCAGTAATTCAGTAATTCAGTAATTCAATAATTCAATAATTCAATAATTCAATAATTCAATAATTCAATAATTCAATAATTCAATAATTCAATAATTCAATAATTCAATAATTCAATAATTCAATAATTCAATAATTCAATAATTCAATAATTCAATAATTCAATAATTCAATAATTCAATAATTCAATAATTCAATAATTCAATAATTCAATAATTCAATAATTCAATTATTCAATAATTCAATTATTCAATAATTCAATTATTCAATAATTCAATTATTCAATAATTCAATAATTCAATAATTCAATAATTCAATAATTCAATAATTCAATAATTCAATAATTCAATAATTCAATAATTCAATAATTCAATAATTCAATAATTCAATAATTCAATAATTCAATTATTCAATAATTCAATTATTCAATAATTCAATAATTCAATAATTCAATAATTCAATAATTCAATAATTCAATAATTCAATAATTCAATAATTCAATAATTCAATAATTCAATAATTCAATAATTCAATAATTCAATAATTCAATAATTCAATAATTCAATAATTCAATAATTCAATAATTCAATAATTCAATAATTCAATAATTCAATAATTCAATAATTCAATAATTCAATAATTCAATAATTCAATAATTCAATAATTCAATAATTCAATAATTCAATAATTCAATAATTCAATAATTCAATAATTCAATAATTCAATAATTCAATAATTCAATAATTCAATAATTCAATAATTCAATAATTCAATAATTCAATAATTCAATAATTCAATAATTCAATAATTCAATAATTCAATAATTCAATAATTCAATAATTCAATAATTCAATAATTCAATAATTCAATAATTCAATAATTCAATAATTCAATAATTCAATAATTCAATAATTCAATAATTCAATAATTCAATAATTCAATAATTCAATAATTCAATAATTCAATAATTCAATAATTCAATAATTCAATAATTCAATAATTCAATAATTCAATAATTCAATAATTCAATAATTCAATAATTCAATAATTCAATAATTCAATAATTCAATAATTCAATAATTCAATAATTCAATAATTCAATAATTCAATAATTCAATAATTCAATAATTCAATAATTCAATAATTCAATAATTCAATAATTCAATAATTCAATAATTCAATAATTCAATAATTCAATAATTCAATAATTCAATAATTCAATAATTCAATAATTCAATAATTCAATAATTCAATAATTCAATAATTCAATAATTCAATAATTCAATAATTCAATAATTCAATAATTCAATAATTCAATAATTCAATAATTCAATAATTCAATAATTCAATAATTCAATAATTCAATAATTCAATAATTCAATAATTCAATAATTCAATAATTCAATAATTCAATAATTCAATAATTCAATAATTCAATAATTCAATAATTCAATAATTCAATAATTCAATAATTCAATAATTCAATAATTCAATAATTCAATAATTCAATAATTCAATAATTCAATAATTCAATAATTCAATAATTCAATAATTCAATAATTCAATAATTCAATAATTCAATAATTCAATAATTCAATAATTCAATAATTCAATAATTCAATAATTCAATAATTCAATAATTCAATAATTCAGTAATTCAATAATTCAGTAATTCAGTAATTCAGTAATTCAGTAATTCAATAATTCAATAATTCAATAATTCAATAATTCAATAATTCAATAATTCAATAATTCAATAATTCAATAATTCAATAATTCAATAATTCAATAATTCAATAATTCAATAATTCAATAATTCAATAATTCAATAATTCAATAATTCAATAATTCAATAATTCAATAATTCAATAATTCAATAATTCAATAATTCAATATATTCAATTATTCAATAATTCAATTATTCAATAATTCAATTATTCAATAATTCAATATTCAATAATTCAATAATTCAATAATTCAATAATTCAATAATTCAATTATTCAATAATTCAATAATTCAATAATTCAAATTCAATAATTCAATAATTCAATAATTCAATAATTCAATAATTCAATTATTCAATAATTCAATAATTCAATAATTCAATAATTCAATAATTCAATAATTCAATAATTCAATAATTCAATAATTCAATAATTCAATAATTCAATAATTCAATAATTCAATAATTCAATAATTCAATAATTCAATAATTCAATAATTCAATAATTCAATAATTCAATAATTCAATAATTCAATAATTCAATAATTCAATAATTCAATAATTCAATAATTCAATAATTCAATAATTCAATAATTCAATAATTCAATAATTCAATAATTCAATAATTCAATAATTCAATAATTCAATAATTCAATAATTCAATAATTCAATAATTCAATAATTCAATAATTCAATAATTCAATAATTCAATAATTCAATAATTCAATAATTCAATAATTCAATAATTCAATAATTCAATAATTCAATAATTCAATAATTCAATAATTCAATAATTCAATAATTCAATAATTCAATAATTCAATAATTCAATAATTCAATAATTCAATAATTCAATAATTCAATAATTCAATAATTCAATAATTCAATAATTCAATAATTCAATAATTCAATAATTCAATAATTCAATAATTCAATAATTCAATAATTCAATAATTCAATAATTCAATAATTCAATAATTCAATAATTCAATAATTCAATAATTCAATAATTCAATAATTCAATAATTCAATAATTCAATAATTCAATAATTCAATAATTCAATAATTCAATAATTCAATAATTCAATAATTCAATAATTCAATAATTCAATAATTCAATAATTCAATAATTCAATAATTCAATAATTCAATAATTCAATAATTCAATAATTCAATAATTCAATAATTCAATAATTCAATAATTCAATAATTCAATAATTCAATAATTCAATAATTCAATAATTCAATAATTCAATAATTCAATAATTCAATAATTCAATAATTCAATAATTCAATAATTCAATAATTCAATAATTCAATAATTCAATAATTCAATAATTCAATAATTCAATAATTCAATAATTCAATAATTCAATAATTCAATAATTCAATAATTCAATAATTCAATAATTCAATAATTCAATAATTCAATAATTCAATAATTCAATAATTTCAATAATTCAATAATTCAATAATTCAATAATTCAATAATTCAATAATTCAATAATTCAATAATTCAATAATTCAATAATTCAATAATTCAATAATTCAATAATTCAATAATTCAATAATTCAATAATTCAATAATTCAATAATTCAATAATTCAATAATTCAATAATTCAATAATTCAATAATTCAATAATTCAATAATTCAATAATTCAATAATTCAATAATTCAATAATTCAATAATTCAATAATTCAATAATTCATAATTCAATAATTCAATAATTCAATAATTCAATAATTCAATAATTCAATAATTCAATAATTCAATAATTCAATAATTCAATAATTCAATAATTCAATAATTCAATAATTCAATAATTCAATAATTCAATAATTCAATAATTCAATAATTCAATAATTCAATAATTCAATAATTCAATAATTCAATAATTCAATAATTCAATAATTCAATAATTCAATAATTCAATAATTCAATAATTCAATAATTCAATAATTCAATAATTCAATAATTCAATAATTCAATAATTCAATAATTCAATAATTCAATAATTCAATAATTCAATAATTCAATAATTCAATAATTCAATAATTCAATAATTCAATAATTCAATAATTCAATAATTCAATAATTCAATAATTCAATAATTCAATAATTCAATAATTCAATAATTCAATAATTCAATAATTCAATAATTCAATAATTCAATAATTCAATAATTCAATAATTCAATAATTCAATAATTCAATAATTCAATAATTCAATAATTCAATAATTCAATAATTCAATAATTCAATAATTCAATAATTCAATAATTCAATAATTCAATAATTCAATAATTCAATAATTCAATAATTCAATAATTCAATAATTCAATAATTCAATAATTCAATAATTCAATAATTCAATAATTCAATAATTCAATAATTCAATAATTCAATAATTCAATAATTCAATAATTCAATAATTCAATAATTCAATAATTCAATAATTCAATAATTCAATAATTCAATAATTCAATAATTCAATAATTCAATAATTCAATAATTCAATAATTCAATAATTCAATAATTCAATAATTCAATAATTCAATAATTCAATAATTCAATAATTCAATAATTCAATAATTCAATAATTCAATAATTCAATAATTCAATAATTCAATAATTCAATAATTCAATAATTCAATAATTCAATAATTCAATAATTCAATAATTCAATAATTCAATAATTCAATAATTCAATAATTCAATAATTCAATAATTCAATAATTCAATAATTCAATAATTCAATAATTCAATAATTCAATAATTCAATAATTCAATAATTCAATAATTCAATAATTCAATAATTCAATAATTCAATAATTCAATAATTCAATAATTCAATAATTCAATAATTCAATAATTCAATAATTCAATAATTCAATAATTCAATAATTCAATAATTCAATAATTCAATAATTCAATAATTCAATAATTCAATAATTCAATAATTCAATAATTCAATAATTCAATAATTCAATAATTCAATAATTCAATAATTCAATAATTCAATAATTCAATAATTCAATAATTCAATAATTCAATAATTCAATAATTCAATAATTCAATAATTCAATAATTCAATAATTCAATAATTCAATAATTCAATAATTCAATAATTCAATAATTCAATAATTCAATAATTCAATAATTCAATAATTCAATAATTCAATAATTCAATAATTCAATAATTCAATAATTCAATAATTCAATAATTCAATAATTCAATAATTCAATAATTCAATAATTCAATAATTCAATAATTCAATAATTCAATAATTCAATAATTCAATAATTCAATAATTCAATAATTCAATAATTCAATAATTCAATAATTCAATAATTCAATAATTCAATAATTCAATAATTCAATAATTCAATAATTCAATAATTCAATAATTCAATAATTCAATAATTCAATAATTCAATAATTCAATAATTCAATAATTCAATAATTCAATAATTCAATAATTCAATAATTCAATAATTCAATAATTCAATAATTCAATAATTCAATAATTCAATAATTCAATAATTCAATAATTCAATAATTCAATAATTCAATAATTCAATAATTCAATAATTCAATAATTCAATAATTCAATAATTCAATAATTCAATAATTCAATAATTCAATAATTCAATAATTCAATAATTCAATAATTCAATAATTCAATAATTCAATAATTCAATAATTCAATAATTCAATAATTCAATAATTCAATAATTCAATAATTCAATAATTCAATAATTCAATAATTCAATAATTCAATAATTCAATAATTCAATAATTCAATAATTCAATAATTCAATAATTCAATAATTCAATAATTCAATAATTCAATAATTCAATAATTCAATAATTCAATAATTCAATAATTCAATAATTCAATAATTCAATAATTCAATAATTCAATAATTCAATAATTCAATAATTCAATAATTCAATAATTCAATAATTCAATAATTCAATAATTCAATAATTCAATAATTCAATAATTCAATAATTCAATAATTCAATAATTCAATAATTCAATAATTCAATAATTCAATAATTCAATAATTCAATAATTCAATAATTCAATAATTCAATAATTCAATAATTCAATAATTCAATAATTCAATAATTCAATAATTCAATAATTCAATAATTCAATAATTCAATAATTCAATAATTCAATAATTCAATAATTCAATAATTCAATAATTCAATAATTCAATAATTCAATAATTCAATAATTCAATAATTCAATAATTCAATAATTCAATAATTCAATAATTCAATAATTCAATAATTCAATAATTCAATAATTCAATAATTCAATAATTCAATAATTCAATAATTCAATAATTCAATAATTCAATAATTCAATAATTCAATAATTCAATAATTCAATAATTCAATAATTCAATAATTCAATAATTCAATAATTCAATAATTCAATAATTCAATAATTCAATAATTCAATAATTCAATAATTCAATAATTCAATAATTCAATAATTCAATAATTCAATAATTCAATAATTCAATAATTCAATAATTCAATAATTCAATAATTCAATAATTCAATAATTCAATAATTCAATAATTCAATAATTCAATAATTCAATAATTCAATAATTCAATAATTCAATAATTCAATAATTCAATAATTCAATAATTCAATAATTCAATAATTCAATAATTCAATAATTCAATAATTCAATAATTCAATAATTCAATAATTCAATAATTCAATAATTCAATAATTCAATAATTCAATAATTCAATAATTCAATAATTCAATAATTCAATAATTCAATAATTCAATAATTCAATAATTCAATAATTCAATAATTCAATAATTCACTAATTCAATAATTCAATAATTCAATAATTCAATAATTCAATAATTCAATAATTCAATAATTCAATAATTCAATAATTCAATAATTCAATAATTCAATAATTCAATAATTCAATAATTCAATAATTCAATAATTCAATAATTCAATAATTCAATAATTCAATAATTCAATAATTCAATAATTCAATAATTCAATAATTCAATAATTCAATAATTCAATAATTCAATAATTCAATAATTCAATAATTCAATAATTCAATAATTCAATAATTCAATAATTCAATAATTCAATAATTCAATAATTCAATAATTCAATAATTCAATAATTCAATAATTCAATAATTCAATAATTCAATAATTCAATAATTCAATAATTCAATAATTCAATAATTCAATAATTCAATAATTCAATAATTCAATAATTCAATAATTCAATAATTCAATAATTCAATAATTCAATAATTCAATAATTC
>CAXIVS010000573.1:0-26514 GCA_964035775.1 Osedax frankpressi | reverse complement strand
CCTACCAACTGTCGTCTCACCTACCAACTGTTCTCTCACATACCAACTGTACTCTCACCTACCAACTGTCCTCTCACATACCAATTGTACTCTCACCTACCAACTGTACTCTCACCTACCAACTGTACACTCACCTACCAACAGATCTCTCCCCTACCAACTGTCCTCTCACGTACCAACTGTCATCTCACCTACCAAATGTACTCTCACCTACCAACTGTACTCTCACCTACCAACTGTACACTCACCTACCAACAGACATCTCTCCTACCAACTGTCCTCTCCCCTACCAACTCTCCTCTCACCTACCAACTGTACTCTCACCTACCAACTGTACTCTTCCCTACCAAATGTACTCTCACCTACGAAATGTACTCTCCCCTATCAACTGTATTCTCACCTACCAACTGTCCTCTCACCTACCAACTATCCTCTCCCCTACCAACTGTCCTCTCCCGTACCAACTGTACACTCACCTACCAACTGTACTCTCACCTACCAACTGTACTCTCCCCTACCAACTGTCCTCTCCCCTACCAACTGTCCTCTCACCTACCAACTGTACTCTCCCCTACCAACTGTACACTCACCTACCAACTGTACTCTTCCCTACCAAATGTACTCTCACCTACGAACAGTACTCTCACCTACCAACTGTACTCTCACCTATCAATTGTCCTCTCACCTACCAATTGTCATCTCACCTACCAACTGTACTCTCACCTACCAACTGTTCTTTCACCTACCAACTGTACTCTGACCTACCAACTGTACTCTCCAATACCAACTGTATTCTCACCTACTAACTGTCCTCTCACCTGTCAACTGTCCTCTCCCCTACCAACTCTACTCTCCCCTACCAACTGTATTCTCACCTAGCAACTGTCCTCTCGCCTACCAGTTATCCTCTCTCCTACCGACTATACTCTCCCCTACCAACTGTTCTATCCCCTACCAACTGTCCTCTCACCTACCAACTGTACACTCACCTACCAACTGTACTCTCCCCTACAAACTGTCCTCTGACCTACCAACTGTACTCTCACCTAACAACTGTACTCTTACCTACCACATGTACTCTCACCTACCAACTGTACTCTCACCTACCAACTGTCCACTTACCTACGAACTATACTCTCACCTACCAACTGTCCTCTCACCTATCAACTGTCCTCTCACGTACACACTGTACTTTCACCTACCAACTGTACTCTCCCCTAACAACTGTACTCTCCACCAACTGTCCTCTCCGCTACCAACTGTACTCTCCCCTACCAACTGTCCTCTCAGATACCAACTGTACTCTCACCTACCAACTGTACTCTCCCCTAACAACTGTACTCTCACCTACCAACTGTACTCTCACCTACCAACTGTCATCTCATCTACTAACTGTACACTCCCCTACCAACTAAGCAAATTCAATATGTTTAAAGATGACAACTGTCCTCTCACCTACCAACTGTATTCTCACCTACCAACTGTCCTCTCACATACCAACTGATCTCTCCCACACCAACTGTTCTCTGCCCTGCCAACTGTATTCTCATCTAGCAACTGTCCTCTCACCTACCAACTGTACTATCCCCTACGAATTGTCCTCTCAACTACCAACTATCTTCTCCCCTACCAACTATACTCTCCCCTACCAACTGTACTATCCCCTACCAACTGTCCTCTCACCTAACAACTGTACTCTCACCTACCAACTGTACTCTCCCCTACCAAGTGTCCTCTCACCTACCAACTGTCCTCTCACCTACCAACTGTACTCTCACCTACCAACTGTACACTCACATACCAACTGTACTCTTCCCTACCAAATGTACTCTCACCTACGAACTGTTCTCTCCCCTACCAACTGTACTCTCACCTATCAACTGTACTCTCCCCTACCAAATGAACTCTTACCTACGAACTGTACTCTCCCCTACCAAATGTACGCTCCCCTACAATCTGTATTCTCCCCTACCAACTGCCTTCTCACCTACCAATTGTACTCTCACCTACCAACTGTACCCTCCCCTACCAACTGTACTCTCACCTACCAATTGTCCTCTCACCTACCAATTGTCCTATCACCAACAAACTGTACTCTCTCCTACCAACTGTCCTCTCACCTACCAACTGTACTATCACCTACCAACTGTCCTCTCCCTTACCAACTGTACTCTCACCTACAAACTGTCCTCTCCTATACCAACTGTACTCTCACCTACCAACTGTACTCTCCCCTCCAACTGTACTGTTCCCTATCATCTGTCCTCTCCCCTACCAACTGTCCCCTCATCTACCAACTGTACTGTCACTTACCAACTGTATTCTCCCCTACCAACTGTCGTCTCACCTACCAACTGTCCTCTCACATACCAACTGTACTCTCACCTACCAACTGTCCTCTCACATACCAATTGTTCTCTCACCCACCAACTGTACTCTCACCTACCATCTGTACACTCACCTACCAACAGATCTCTCCCCTACCAACTGTCCTCTCACCTACCAACTGTCATCTCACCTACCAAATGTACTCTCACCTACCAACTGTACTCTCACCTACCAACTGTACACTCACCTACCAACAGACCTCTACCCTACCAACTGTCCTCTCCCCTACCAACTCTCCTCTCACCTACCAACTGTACTCTCACCTACCAACTGTACTCTTCCCTACCAAATGTACTCTCACCTACGAAATGTACTCTCCCCTATCAACTGTATTCTCCCCTACCAACTGTCCTCTCACCTACCAACTATCGTCTCCCCTACCAACTGTCCTCTCCCGTACCAACTGTACACTCACCTACCAACTGTACTCTCACCTACCAACTGTACTCTCCCCTACCAACTGTCCTCTCCCTTACCAACTGTACTCTCACCTACCAACTGTCCTCTCCCATACCAACTGTACTCTCACCTACCAACTGTACTCTCCCCTCCAACTGTACTGTTCCCTATCAACTGTCCTCTCCCCTACCAACTGTCGTCTCACCTACCAACTGTCCTCTCACATACAACTGTATTCTCACCTACCAACTGTATTCTCCCCAACCAATTGTATTCTCACCTACCAACTATACTCTCCCCTACCAACTGTATTATCAACCAACCAACTGTCCTCTCCCATACCAACTGTACTCTCACCTACCAACTGTACTCTCCCCTCCAACTGTACTGTTCCCTATCAACTGTCCTCTCCCCTACCAACTGTCCTCTCACCTACCAACTGTACTGTCACTTACCAACTGTATTCTCCCCTACCAACTGTCGTCTCACCTACCAACTGTTCTCTCACATACCAACTGTACTCTCACCTACCAACTGTCCTCTCACATACCAATTGTACTCTCACCTACCAACTGTACTCTCACCTACCAACTGTACACTCACCTACCAACAGATCTCTCCCCTACCAACTGTCCTCTCACGTACCAACTGTCATCTCACCTACCAAATGTACTCTCACCTACCAACTGTACTCTCACCTACCAACTGTACACTCACCTACCAACAGACATCTCTCCTACCAACTGTCCTCTCCCCTACCAACTCTCCTCTCACCTACCAACTGTACTCTCACCTACCAACTGTACTCTTCCCTACCAAATGTACTCTCACCTACGAAATGTACTCTCCCCTATCAACTGTATTCTCACCTACCAACTGTCCTCTCACCTACCAACTATCCTCTCCCCTACCAACTGTCCTCTCCCGTACCAACTGTACACTCACCTACCAACTGTACTCTCACCTACCAACTGTACTCTCCCCTACCAACTGTCCTCTCCCCTACCAACTGTCCTCTCACCTACCAACTGTACTCTCCCCTACCAACTGTACACTCACCTACCAACTGTACTCTTCCCTACCAAATGTACTCTCACCTACGAACAGTACTCTCACCTACCAACTGTACTCTCACCTATCAACTGTACTCTCCCCTACCAAATGTACTCTTACCTACGAACAGTACTCTCCCCTACCAAATGTACGCTCCCCTACCATCTGTATTCTCACCTACCAACTGTCTTCTCACCTACCAATTGTACTGTCACCTACCAACTGTACCCTCCCCTACCAACTGTACCTTCACCTACCAATTGTCCTCTCACCTACCAATTGTCCTCTCACCAACAAACTGTACTCTCCCCTACCAACTGTATTATCAACCAACCAACTGTCCTCTCCCATACCAACTGTACTCTCACCTACCAACTGTACTCTCCCCTCCAACTGTACTGTTCCCTATCAACTGTCCTCTCCCCTACCAACTGTCCTCTCACCTACCAACTGTACTGTCACTTACCAACTGTATTCTCCCCTACCAACTGTCGTCTCACCTACCAACTGTCCTCTCACATACCAACTGTACTCTCACCTACCAACTGTCCTCTCACATACCAATTGTACTCTCACCTACCAACTGTACTCTCACCTACCAACTGTACACTCACATACCAACAGATCTCTCCCCTAACAACTGTCCTCTCACCTACCAAATGTCATCTCTCCTACCAAATGTACTCTCACCTACCAACTGTACTCTCACCTACCAACTGTACACTCACCTACCAACAGACAACTCCCCTACCAACTGTCCTCTCCCCTACCAACTCTCCTCTCACCTACCAACTGTACTCTCACCTACCAACTGTACTCTTCCCTACCAAATGTACTCTCACCTACGAAATGTACTCTCCCCTATCAACTGTATTCTCACCTACCAACTGTCCTCTCACCTACCAACTATCCTCTCCCCTACCAACTGTCCTCTCCCGTACCAACTGTACACTCACCTACCAACTGTACTCTCACCTACCAACTGTACTCTCCCCTACCAACTGTCCTCTCCCCTACCAACTGTCCTCTCACCTACCAACTGTACTCTCCCCTACCAACTGTACACTCACCTACCAACTGTACTCTTCCCTACCAAATGTACTCTCACCTACGAACTGTACTCTCACCTACCAACTGTACTCTCACCTATCAACTGTACTCTCCCCTACCAAATGTACTCTTACCTACGAACAGTACTCTCCCCTACCAAATGTACGCTCCCCTACCATCTGTATTCTCACCTACCAACTGTACTGTCACCTACCAACTGTACCCTTCCCTACCAACTGTACCTTCACCTACCAATTGTCCTCTCACCTACCAATTGTCCTCTCACCAACAAACTGTACTCTCACCTACCAACTGTCCTCTCACCTACCAACTGTACTATCACCTACCAAGTGTCCTCTCCCTTTCCAACTGTACTCTCACCTACCAACTGTCCTCTCCCATACCAACTGTACTCTCACCTACCAACTGTACTCTCCCCTCCAACTGTACTGTTCCCTATCAACTGTCCTCTCCCCTACCAACTGTCCTCTCACCTACCAACTGTACTGTCACTTACCAACTGTATTCTTCCCTACCAAGTGTCGTCTCACCTACCAACTGTCCTCTCACATACCAACTGTACTCTCACCTACCAACTGTCCTCTCACATACCAATTGTACTCTCACCTACCAACTGTACTCTCACCTACCAACTGTACACTCACCTACCAACAGATCTCTCCCCTACCAACTGTCCTCTCACCTACCAATTGTCATCTCACCTACCAAATGTACTCTCACCTACCAACTGTACTCTCACCTACCAACTGTACACTCACCTACCAACAGACCTCTCCCCTACCAACTGTCCTCTCCCCTACCAACTCTACTCTCACCTACCAACTGTACTCTCACCTACCAACTGTACTCTTCCCTACCAAATGTACTCTCACCTACGAAATGTACTCTCCCCTACCAACTGTATTCTCCCCTACCAACTGTCCTCTCACCTACCAACAGACCTCTCCCCTACCAACTGTCCTCTCCCCTACCAACTCTACTCTCACCTACCAACTGTACTCTCACCTACCAACTGTACTCTTCCCTACCAAATGTACTCTCACCTAAGAAATGTACTCTCCCGTACCAACTGTATTCTCCCCTACCAACTGTCCTCTCCCCTACCAACTGTCCTCTCCCGTACCAACTGTACACTCACCTACCAACTGTACTCTCACCTACCAACTGTACTGTCCCCTACCAACTGCCCTCTCCCCTACCAACTGTACTCTCACCTACCAACTGTACTCTCCCCTATCAACGGTATTCTCACCTACCAACTGTCCTCTCACCTACGAACTGTACTCTCCCCTACCAGTTGTATAATCACCTACCAACTGTCCTCTCACCTACCTACTGTACTCTCCCCTACTAACTGTATTCTCACCTACCAACTGTACTCTCCACTACCAACTGTATTCTCACCAGCTAACTGTCCTCTCACCTATCAACTGTCCTCTCCCCTACCAACTGTACTCTGCCCTACCAATTATCCTCTCTCCTACCAACTATAGTCTCCCCTACGAACTGTACTATCCCCTACCAACTGTCCTCTCACCTACCAACTGTACACTCACCTACCAACTGTACTCTCCCCTACCAACTGTACACTCACCTACCAACTGTCCTCTCACCTACCAACTGTACACTCACCTACCAACTGTACTCTCCCCTACCAACTGTCCTCTCCCTTACCTACTGTACTCTCCCCTACTAACTGTATTCTCACATACCAACTGTACTCTCCACTACCAACTGTATTCTCACCTACCAACTGTCCTCTCCCCTACCAACTGTCCTCTCACCTACCAACTGTACTCTCCCCTACCAACTGTATTCTCACCTACCAACTGTCCTCTCACCTACCAGCTGTATTCTCACCTACCAACTGTCCTCTCCCGTACCAATTGTATTATCACCTACCAACTGTACTCTCCCCTACCAACTGTATTCTCATCTACCAACTGTCCTCTCCCCTACCAACTGTCCTCTCACCTACCAACTGTATTCTCCCCTACCAACTGTCCTCTCACCTACCAAGTATCCTCTCCTTACCTACTCTACCCTCCCCTTCTAACTGTACTCTCCCCTACTAACTGTATTCTCACCTACCAACTGTACTCTCCACTACCAACTGTATTCTCACCTGCTAACTGTCCTCTCACCTATCAACTGTCCTCTCCCCTACCAACTGTACTCTCCCCTACCAATTGTATTATCATCTACCAATTGTACTCTTCCCTACAAACTGTATTCTCCCCTACCAACTGTCCTCTCACCTACCAACTGTACTCTCCCCTACCAACTGTATTCTCATCTACCAACTGTCCTCTCACCTACCAACTGTACTCTCCCACACCAACTGTACACTCCCCTACCAACTGTACTCTCCCCTACCAACTGTATTCTCACCTACCAACTGTCCTCTCACCTACCAACTGCACTCTCACCTACCAACTGGCCTCTCCCCTACTAACTCTACTCTCCCCTACCAATCGTATTATCACGTACCAACTGTACTCTCACCTACCAACTGTACTCTCCCCTATCAACTGTATTCTCACCTACCAACTGTCCTCTCACCTACCAACTGTACTCTCCCCTACCAACTGTATTCTCACGTAGCAACTGTCCTCTCACCTGCCAATTATCCTCTCTCCTACCAATTATACTCTCCCCTACGAACTGTACTATCCCCTACCAACTGTCCTCTCACCTACCAACTGTACACTCACCTACCAACTGTACTCTCCCCTACCAACTGTCGTCTCTTCTACTAACTGTCCTCTGACCTACCAACTGTACTCTCACCTACCAACTGTACTCTCACCTTCAAACTGTACTCTCCCCTACCAAATGTACTCTCCCCTACAAACTGTATTCTCCCCTACCAACTGTCCTCTCACCTACCAAGTATCCTCTCCCCTATCAACTGTACTCTCGACTACCAACTGTCCTCTCACATACCAACTGTCCTCTCCCCTATCAACTGTACTCTCCCCTACCAACTGTCCTCTCACATACCAACTGTCCTCTCACCTACCAACTGTACTCTCCCCTACCAACTGTCCTCTCACCTACCAACTTTTCTCTCCCATACCAACTGTACACTCACCTACCAACTGTACTCTCCCCTACCAACTCTCCTCTCCCCTACCAACTGTACTCTCCCCTACCAACTGTACTCTCTCCTACCAACTATCCTCTCCCCTACCAACTGCCCTCTCCCCTACCAACTGTACTCTCCCCTACCAACTGTACTCTCACCTACCAACTATACTCTCCCCTACCAACTCTCCTCTCCCCTACCAACTGTACTCTCCCCTACCAACTGCCCTCTCCCCTACCAACTGCCCTCTCCCCTACCAACTGTACTCTTCCCTACCAATTGTTCTTTCACCTACCAATTGTCCTCTCACCTACCAATTGTCATCTCACCTACCAACTGTACTCTCACCTACCAACTGTTCTTTCACCTACAAACTGTACTCTGACCTACCAACTGTACTCTCCAATACCAACTGTATTCTCACTTACTAACTGTCCTCTCACCTGTCAACTGTCCTCTCCCCTACCAACTCTACTCTCCCCTACCAACTGTATTCTCACCTAGCAACTGTCCTCTCGCCTACCAGTTATCCTCTCTCCTACCAACTATACTCTCCCCTACCAACTGTTCTATCCCCTACCAACTGTCCTCTCACCTACCAACTGTACACTCACCTACCAACTGTACTCTCCCCTACCAACTGTCCTCTGACCTGCCAACTGTACTCTCACCTAACAACTGTACTCTTACCTACGAAATGTACTCTCACCTACCAACTGTACTCTCACCTACCAACTGTCCACTTACCTACGAACTATACTCTCAGCTACCAACTGTCCTCTCACCTATCAACTGTCCTCTCACGTACAAACTGTACTTTCACCTACCAACTGTACTCTCCCCTAACAACTGTACTCTCCACCAACTGTCCTCTCCGCTACCAACTGTACTCTCCCCTACCAACTGTCCTCTCACCTACCAACTGTACTCTCCCCTACCAACTGTATTCTCACGTAGCAACTGTCCTCTCACCTGCCAATTATCCTCTCTCCTACCAATTATACTCTCCCCTACGAACTGTACTATCCCCTACCAACTGTCCTCTCACCTACCAACTGTACACTCACCTACCAACTGTACTCTCCCCTACCAACTGTCGTCTCTTCTACTAACTGTCCTCTGACCTACCAACTGTACTCTCACCTACCAACTGTACTCTCACCTTCAAACTGTACTCTCCCCTACCAAATGTACTCTCCCCTACAAACTGTATTCTCCCCTACCAACTGTCCTCACACCTACCAAGTATCATCTCCCCTATCAACTGTACTCTCCACTACCAACTGTCCTCTCACATACCAACTGTCCTCTCCCCTATCAACTGTACTCTCCCCTACCAACTGTCCTCTCACATACCAACTGTCCTCTCACCTACCAACTGTACTCTCCCCTACCAACTGTCCTCTCACCTACCAACTTTTCTCTCCCATACCAACTGTACACTCACCTACCAACTGTACTCTCCCCTACCAACTGTCCTCTCCCCTACCAACTGTACTCTCCTCTACCAACTGTACTCACTCCTACCAACTATCCTCTCCCCTACCAACTGCCCTCTCCCCTACCAACTGTACTCTCCCCTACCAACTGTACTCTCACCTACCAACTATACTCTCCCCTACCAACTGTCCTCTCCCCTACCAACTGTACTCTCCCCTACCAACTGCCCTCTCCCCTAACAACTGCCCTCTCCCCTACCAACTGTACTCTTCCCTACCAATTGTTCTTTCACCTACCAATTGTCCTCTCACCTACCAATTGTCATCTCACCTACCAACTGTACTCTCACCTACCAACTGTTCTTTCACCTACCAACTGTACTCTGACCTACCAACTGTACTCTCCAATACCAACTGTATTCTCACCTACTAACTGTCCTCTCAACTGTCAACTGTCCTCTCCCCTACCAACTCTACTCTCCCCTACCAACTGTATTCTCACCTAGCAACTGTCCTCTCGCCTACCAGTTATCCTCTTTCCTACCAACTATACTCTCCCCTACCAACTGTTCTATCCCCTACCAACTGTCCTCTCACCTACCAACTGTACACTCACCTACCAACTGTACTCTCCCCTACCAACTGTCCTCTGACCTACCAACTGTACTCTCACCTAACAACTGTACTCTTACCTACCAAATGTACTCTCACCTACCAACTGTCCTCTCACCTACCAAGTATCCTCTCCCCTATCAACTGTACTCTCCACTACCAACTGTCCTCTCACATACCAACTGTCCTCTCCCCTATCAACTGTACTCTCCCCTACCAACTGTCCTCTCACATACCAACTGTCCTCTCACCTACCAACTGTACTCTCCCCTACCAACTGTCCTCTCACCTACCAACTTTTCTCTCCCATACCAACTGTACACTCACCTACCAACTGTACTCTCCCCTACCAACTGTCCTCTCCCCTACCAACTGTACTCTCCTCTACCAACTGTACTCACTCCTACCAACTATCCTCTCCCCTACCAACTGCCCTCTCCCCTACCAACTGTACTCTCCCCTACCAACTGTACTCTCACCTACCAACTATACTCTCCCCTACCAACTGTCCTCTCCCCTACCAACTGTACTCTCCCCTACCAACTGCCCTCTCCCTAACAACTGCCCTCTCCCCTACCAACTGTACTCTTCCCTACCAATTGTTCTTTCACCTACCAATTGTCCTCTCACCTACCAATTGTCATCTCACCTACCAACTGTACTCTCACCTACCAACTGTTCTTTCACCTACCAACTGTACTCTGACCTACCAACTGTACTCTCCAATACAACTGTATTCTCACCTACTAACTGTCCTCTCAACTGTCAACTGTCCTCTCCCCTACCAACTCTACTCTCCCCTACCAACTGTATTCTCACCTAGCAACTGTCCTCTCGCCTACCAGTTATCCTCTCTCCTACCAACTATACTCTCCCCTACCAACTGTTCTATCCCCTACCAACTGTCCTCTCACCTACCAACTGTACACTCACCTACCAACTGTACTCTCCCCTACCAACTGTCCTCTGACCTACCAACTGTACTCTCACCTAACAACTGTACTCTTACCTACAAAATGTACTCTCACCTACCAACTGTACTCTCACCTACCAACTGTCCACTTACCTACGAACTATACTCTCACCTACCAACTGTCCTCTCACGTTCAAACTGTACTTTCACCTACCAACTGTACTCTCCCCTAACAACTGTACTCTCCACCAACTGTCCTCTCCGCTACCAACTGTACTCTCCCCTACCAACTGTCCTCTCAGATACCAACTGTACTCTCACCTACCAACTGTACTCTCCCCTAACAACTGTACTCTCACCTACCAACTGTACTCTCACCTACCAACTGTCATCTCATCTACTAACTGTACACTCCCCTACCAACTAAGCAAATTCAATATGTTTAAAGATGACAACTGTCCTCTCACCTACCAACTGTATTCTCACCTACCAACTGTCCTCTCACATACCAACTGATCTCTCCCACACCAACTGTACTCTCCCCTGCCAACTGTATTCTCATCTAGCAACTGTCCTCTCACCTACCAATTGTACTATCCCCTACGAACTGTCCTCTCAACTACCAACTATCTTCTCCCCTACCAACTATACTCTCCCCTACATACTGTACTATCCCCTACCAACTGTCCTCTCACCTAACAACTGTACTCTCACTTACCAACTGTACTCCCACCTACCAACTGTACACTCACCTACCAACTGTACTCTCCCCTACCCAGTGTCCTCTCGCCTACCAACTGTCCTCTCACCTACCAACTGTCCTCTCACTTACCAACTGTACTCTCACCTACCAACTGTACACTCACCTACCAACTGTACTCTTCCCTACCAAATGTACTCTCACCTACGAACTGTTCTCTCCCCTACCAACTGTACTCTCACCTATCAACTGTACACTCCCCTACCAAATGTACTCTTACCTACGAACTGTACTCTCCCCTACCAAATGTACGCTCCCCTACAATCTGTATTCTCCCCTACCAACTGCCTTCTCACCTACCAATTGTACTCTCACCTACCAACTGTACCCTCCCCTACCAACTGTACTGTCACCTACCAATTGTCCTCTCACCTACCAATTGTCCTCTCACCAACAAACTGTACTCTCTCCTACCAACTGTCCTCTCACCTACCAACTGTACTATCACCTACCAACTGTCCTCTCCCTTACCAACTGTACTCTCACCTACAAACTGTCCTCTCCTATACCAACTGTACTCTCACCTACCAACTGTACTCTCCCCTCCAACTGTACTGTTCCCTATCAACTGTCCTCTCCCCTACCAACTGTCCCCTCATCTACCAACTGTACTGTCACTTACCAACTGTATTCTCCCCTACCAACTGTCGTCTCACCTACCAACTGTCCTCTCACATACCAACTGTACTCTCACCTACCAACTGTCCTCTCACCTACCAATTGTACTCTCACCTACCAACTGTACTCTCACCTACCAACTGTACACTCACCTACCAACAGATCTCTCCCCTACCAACTGTCCTCTCACCTACCAACTGTCATCTCACCTACCAAATGTACTCTCACCTACCAACTGTACTCTCACCTACCAACTGTACACTCACCTACCAACAGACATCTCCCCTACCAACTGTCCTCTCCCCTACCAACTCTCCTCTCACCTACCAACTGTACTCTCACCTACCAACTGTACTCTTCCCTACCAAATGTACTCTCACCTACGAAATGTACTCTCCCCTATCAACTGTATTCTCACCTACCAACTGTCCTCTCACCTACCAACTATCCTCTCCCCTACCAACTGTACTCTCCCGTACCAAATGTACACTCACCTACCAACTGTACTCTCACCTACCAACTGTACTCTCCCCTACCAACTGTCCTCTCCCCTACCAACTGTCCTCTCACCTACCAACTGTACTCTCCCCTACCAACTGTACACTCACCTACCAACTGTACTCTTCCCTACCAACTGTACCCTCCCCTACCAACTGTACTCTCACCTACCAATTGTCCTCTCACCTACCAATTGTCCTCTCACCAACAAACTGTACTCTCTCCTACCAACTGTCCTCTCACCTACCAACTGTACTATCACCTACCAACTGTCCTCTCCCTTACCAACTGTACTCTCACCTACAAACTGTCCTCTCCTATACCAACTGTACTCTCACCTACCAACTGTACTCTCCCCTCCAACTGTACTGTTCCCTATCAACTGTCCTCTCCCCTACCAACTGTCCCCTCATCTACCAACTGTACTGTCACTTACCAACTGTATTCTCCCCTACCAACTGTCGTCTCACCTACCAACTGTCCTCTCACATACCAACTGTACTCTCACCTACCAACTGTCCTCTCACATACCAATTGTACTCTCACCTACCAACTGTACTCTCACCTACCAACTGTACACTCACCTACCAATAGATCTCTCCCCTACCAACTGTCCTCTCACCTACCAACTGTCATCTCACCTACCAAATGTACTCTCACCTACCAACTGTACTCTCACCTACCAACTGTACACTCACCTACCAACAGACCTCTCCCCTACCAACTGTCCTCTCCCCTACCAACTCTCCTCTCACCTACCAACTGTACTCTCACCTACCAACTGTAGTCTTCCCCTACCAAATGTACTCTCACCTACGAAATGTACTCTCCCCTATCAACTGTATTCTCCCCTACCAACTGTCCTCTCACCTACCAACTATCCTCTCCCCTACCAACTGTCCTCTCCCGTACCAACTGTACACTCACCTACCAACTGTACTCTCACCTACCAACTGTACTCTCCCCTACCAACTGTCCTCTCCCTTACCAACTGTACTCTCACCTACCAACTGTCCTCTCCCATACCAACTGTACTCTCACCTACCAACTGTACTCTCCCCTCCAACTGTACTGTTCCCTATCAACTGTCCTCTCCCCTACCAACTGTCGTCTCACCTACCAACTGTCCTCTCACATACAACAGTATTCTCACCTACCAACTGTATTCTCCCCTACCAATTGTATTCTCACCTACCAACTGTACTCTCCCCTACCAACTGTATTATCAACCAACCAACTGTCCTCTCCCATACCAACTGTACTCTCACCTACCAACTGTACTCTCCCCTCCAACTGTACTCTTCCCTATCAACTGTCCTCTCCCCTACCAACTGTCCTCTCACCTACCAACTGTACTGTCACTTACGAACTGTATTCTCCCCTACCAACTGTCGTCTCACCTACCAACTGTCCTCTCACATACCAACTGTACTCTCACCTACCAACTGTCCTCTCACATACCAATTGTACTCTCACCTACCAACTGTACTCTCACCTACCAACTGTACACTCACCTACCAACAGATCTCTCCCCTACCAACTGTCCTCTCACCTACCAACTGTCATCTCACCTACCAAATGTACTCTCACCTACCAACTGTACTCTCACCTACCAACTGTACACTCACCTACCAACAGACATCTCCCCTACCAACTGTCCTCTCCCCTACCAACTCTCCTCTCACCTACCAACTGTACTCTCACCTACCAACTGTACTCTTCCCTACCAAATGTACTCTCACCTACGAAATGTACTCTCCCCTATCAACTGTATTCTCACCTACCAACTGTCCTCTCACCTACCAACTATCCTCTCCCCTACCAACTGTCCTCTCCCGTACCAAATGTACACTCACCTACCAACTGTACTCTCACCTACCAACTGTACTCTCCCCTACCAACTGTCCTCTCCCCTACCAACTGTCCTCTCACCTACCAACTGTACTCTCCCCTACCAACTGTACACTCACCTACCAACTGTACTCTTCCCTACCATATGTACTCTCACCTACGAACAGTACTCTCACGTACCAACTGTACTCTCACCTATCAACTGTACTCTCCCCTACCAAATGTACTCTTACCTACGAACAGTACTCTCCCCTACCAAATGTACGCTCCCCTACCATCTGTATTCTCACCTACCAACTGTCTTCTCACCTACCAACTGTACTGTCACCTACCAACTGTACCCTCCCGTACCAACTGTACCTTCACCTACCAATTGTCCTCTCACCTACCAATTGTCCTCTCACCAACAAACTGTACTCTCACCTACCAACTGTCCTCTCACCTACCAACTGTACTCTCCCCTACCAACTGTATTATCAACCAACCAACTGTCCTCTCCCATACCAACTGTACTCTCACCTACCAACTGTACTCTCCCCTCCAACTGTACTCTTCCCTATCAACTGTCCTCTCCCCTACCAACTGTCCTCTCACCTACCAACTGTACTGTCACTTACCAACTGTATTCTCCCCTACCAACTGTCGTCTGACCTACCAACTGTCCTCTCACATACCAACTGTACTCTCACCTACCAACTGTCCTCTCACATACCAATTGTACTCTCACCTACCAACTGTACTCTCACCTACCAACTGTACACTCACCTACCAACAGATCTCTCCCCTACCAACTGTCCTCTCACCTACCAACTGTCATCTCACCTACCAAATGTACTCTCACCTACCAACTGTACTCTCACCTACCAACTGTACACTCACCTACCAACAGACATCTCCCCTACCAACTGTCCTCTCCCCTACCAACTCTCCTCTCACCTACCAACTGTACTCTCACCTACCAACTGTACTCTTCCCTACCAAATGTACTCTCACCTACGAAATGTACTCTCCCCTATCAACTGTATTCTCCCCTACCAACTGTCCTCTCACCTACCAACTATCCTCTCCCCTACCAACTGTCCTCTCCCGTACCAACTGTACACTCACCTACCAACTGTACTCTCACCTACCAACTGTACTCTCCCCTACCAACTGTCCTCTCCCCTACCAACTGTCCTCTCACCTACCAACTGTACTCTCCCCTACCAACTGTACACTCACCTACCAACTGTACTCTTCCCTACCAAATGTACTCTCACCTACGAACAGTACTCTCACCTACCAACTGTACTCTCACCTATCAACTGTACTCTCCCCTACCAAATGTACTCTTACCTACGAACAGTACTCTCCCCTACCAAATGTACGCTCCCCTACCATCTGTATTCTCACCTACCAACTGTCTTCTCACCTACCAATTGTACTGTCACCTACCAACTGTACCCTCCCCTACCAACTGTACCTTCACCTACCAATTGTCCTCTCACCTACCAATTGTCCTCTCACCAACAAACTGTACTCTCACCTACCAACTGTCCTCTCACCTACCAACTGTACTCTCCCCTACTAACTGTATTATCAACCAACCAACTGTCCTCTCCCATACCAACTGTACTCTCACCTACCAACTGTACTCTCCCCTCCAACTGTACTGTTCCCTATCAACTGTCCTCTCCCCTACCAACTGTCCTCTCACCTACCAACTGTACTGTCACTTACCAACTGTATTCTCCCCTACCAACTGTCGTCTCACCTACCAACTGTCCTCTCACATACCAACTGTACTCTCACCTACCAACTGTCCTCTCACATACCAATTGTACTCTCACCTACCAACTGTACTCTCACCTACCAACTGTACACTCACCTACCAACAGATCTCTCCCCTACCAACTGTCCTCTCACCTACCAACTGTCATCTCACCTACCAAATGTACTCTCACCTACCAACTGTACTCTCACCTACCAACTGTACACTCACCTACCAACAGACATCTCCCCTACCAACTGTCCTCTCCCCTACCAACTCTCCTCTCACCTACCAACTGTACTCTCACCTACCAACTGTACTCTTCCCTACCAAATGTACTCTCACCTACGAACTGTACTCTCACCTACCAACTGTACTCTCACCTATCAACTGTACTCTCCCCTACCAAATGTACTCTTACCTACGAACAGTACTCTCCCCTACCAAATGTACGCTCACCTACCATCTGTATTCTCACCTACCAACTGTCTTCTCACCTACCAACTGTACTGTCACCTACCAACTGTACCCTCCCCTACCAACTGTACCTTCACCTACCAATTGTCCTCTCACCTACCAATTGTCCTCTCACCAACAAACTGTACTCTCACCTACCAACTGTCCTCTCACCTACCAACTGTACTCTCACCTACCAACTGTACACTCACCTACCAACAGACCTCTCCCCTACCAACTGTCCTCTCCCCTACCAACTCTACTCTCACCTACCAACTGTACTCTCACCTACCAACTGTACTCTTCCCTACCAAATGTACTCTCACCTACGAAATGTACTCTCCCCTACCAACTGTATTCTCCCTTACCAACTGTCCTCTCACCTACCAACTATCCTCTCCCCTACCAACTGTCCTCTCCCGTACCAACTGTACACTCACCTACCAACTGTACTCTCACCTACCAACTGTACTGTCCCCTACCAACTGCCCTCTCCCCTACCAACTGTACTCTCACCTACCAACTGTACTCTCCCCTATCAACTGTATTCTCACCTACCAACTGTCCTCTCACCTACCAACTGTACTCTCCCCTACCAGTTGTATTATCACCTTCCAACTGTCCTCTCACCTACCTACTGTACTCTCCCCTACTAACTGTATTCTCACCTACCAACTGTACTCTCCACTACCAACTGTATTCTCACCAGCTAACTGCCCTCTCACCTATCAACTGTCCTCTCCCCTACCAACTGTACTCTGCCCTACCAATTATCCTCTCTCCTACCAACTATAGTCTCCCCTACGAACTGTACTATCCCCTACCAACTGTCCTCTCACCTACCAACTGTACACTCACCTACCAACTGTACTCTCCCCTACCAACTGTACACTCACCTACCAACTGTCCTCTCACCTACCAACTGTACACTCACCTACCAACTGTACTCTCCCCTACCAACTGTCCTCTCCCTTACCTACTGTACTCTCCCCTACTAACTGTATTCTCACATACCAACTGTACTCTCCTCTACCAACTGTATTCTCACCTACCAACTGTCCTCTCCCCTACCAACTGTCCTCTCACCTACCAACTGTACTCTCCCCTACCAACTGTATTCTCACCTACCAACTGTCCTCTCACCTACCAGCTGTATTCTCACCTACCAACTGTCCTCTCCCCTACCAATTGTATTATCACCTACCAACTGTACTCTCCCCTACCAACTGTATTCTCACCTACCAACTGTCCTCTCCCCTACCAACTGTCCTCTCACCTACCAACTGTATTCTCCCCTACCAACTGTCCTCTCACCTACCAAGTATCCTCTCCCTTACCTACTCTACCCTCCCCTTCTAACTGTACTCTCCCCTACTAACTGTATTCTCACCTACCAACTGTACTCTCCACTACCAACTGTATTCTCACCTGCTAACTGTCCTCTCACCTATCAACTGTCCTCTCCCCTACCAACTGTACTCTCCCCTACCAATTGTATTATCATCTACCAATTGTACTCTTCCCTACAAACTGTATTCTCAACTACCAACTGTCCTCTCCCCTACCAACTGTCCTCTCACCTACCAACTGTACTCTCCCCTACCAACTGTATTCTCATCTACCAACTGTCCTCTCACCTACCAACTGTACTCTCCCACACCAACTGTACACTCCCCTACCAACTGTACTCTCCCCTACCAACTGTATTCTAACCTACCAACTGTCCTCTCACCTACCAACTGCACTCTCACCTACCAACTGTCCTCTCCCCTACTAACTCTACTCTCCCCTACCAATCGTATTATCACGTACCAACTGTACTCTCACCTACCAACTGTACTCTCCCCTACCAACTGTATTCTCACCTAGCAACTGTCCTCTCGCCTACCAGTTATCCTCTCTCCTACCAACTATACTCTCCCCTACCAACTGTTCTATCCCCTACCAACTGTCCTCTCACCTACCAACTGTACACTCACCTACCAACTGTACTCTCCCCTACCAACTGTCCTCTGACCTACCAACTGTACTCTCACCTAACAACTGTACTCTTACCTACGAAATGTACTCTCACCTACCAACTGTACTCTCACCTACCAACTGTCCACTTACCTACGAACTATACTCTCACCTACCAACTGTCCTCTCACCTATCAACTGTCCTCTCACGTACAAACTGTACTTTCACCTACCAACTGTACTCTCCCCTAACAACTGTACTCTCCACCAACTGTCCTCTCCGCTACCAACTGTACTCTCCCCTACCAACTGTCCTCTCACCTACCAACTGTACTCTCCCCTACCAACTGTATTCTGACGTAGCAACTGTCCTCTCACCAGCCAATTATCCTCTCTCCTACCAATTATACTCTCCCCTACGAACTGTACTATCCCCTACCAACTGTCCTCTCACCTACCAACTGTATACTCACCTACCAACTGTACTCTCCCCTACCAACTGTCGTCTCTTCTACTAACTGTCCTCTGACCTACCAACTGTACTCTCACCTACCAACTGTACTCTCACCTTCAAACTGTACTCTCCCCTACCAAATGTACTCTCCCCTACAAACTGTATTCTCCCCTACCAACTGTCCTCTCACCTACCAAGTATCCTCTCCCCTATCAACTGTACTCTCCCCTACCAACTGTCCTCTCACATACCAACTGTCCTCTCCCCTATCAACTGTACTCTCCCCTACCAACTGTCCTCTCACATACCAACTGTCCTCTCACCTACCAACTGTACTCTCCCCTACCAACTGTCCTCTCACCTACCAACTTTTCTCTCCCATACCAACTGTACACTCACCTACCAACTGTACTCTCCCCTACCAACTGTCCTCTCCCCTACCAACTGTACTCTCCCCTACCAACTGTACTCACTCCTACCAACTATCCTCTCCCCTACCAACTGCCCTCTCCCCTACCAACTGTACTCTCCCCTACCAACTGTACTCTCACCTACCAACTATACTCTCCCCTACCAACTGTCCTCTCCCCTACCAACTGTTCTCTCCCCTACCAACTGCCCTCTCCCCTACCAACTGCCCTCTCCCCTACCAACTGTACTCTTCCCTACCAATTGTTCTTTCACCTACCAATTGTCCTCTCACCTACCAATTGCCATCTCACCTACCAACTGTACTCTCACCTACCAACTGTTCTTTCACCTACCAACTGTACTCTGACCTACCAACTGTACTCTCCAATACCAACTGTATTCTCACCTACTAACTGTCCTCTCACCTGTCAACTGTCCTCTCCCCTACCAACTCTCCTCTCCCCTACCAACTGTTTTCTCACCTAGCAACTGTCCTCTCGCCTACCAGTTATCCTCTCTCCTACCAACTATACTCTCCCCTACCAACTGTTCTATCCCCTACCAACTGTCCTCTCACCTACCAACTGTACACTCACCTACCAATTGTACTCTCCCCTACCAACTGTCCTCTGACCTACCAACTGTACTCTCACCTAACAACTGTAGTCTTACCTACCAAATGTACTCTCACCTACCAACTGTACTCTCACCTACCAACTGTCCACTTACCTACGAACTATACTCTCACCTACCAACTGTCCTCTCACCTATCAACTGTCCTCTCACGTACAAACTGTACTTTCACCTACCAACTGTACTCTCCCCTAACAACTGTACTCTCCACCAACTGTCCTCTCCGCTACCAACTGTACTCTCCCCTACCAACTGTCCTCTCAGATACCAACTGTACTCTCACCTACCAACTGTACTCTCACCTACCAACTGTATTCTCCCCTACCAACTGTATTCTCCCCTACCAACTGTATTCTCACCTACCAACTGTACTCTCACCTACCAACTGTACTCTTCCCTACCAAATGTACTCTCACCTACGAAATGTACTCTCCCCTATCAACTGTATTCTCCCCTACCAACTGTCCTCTCACCTACCAACTATCCTCTCCCCTACCAACTGTCCTCTCCCGTACCAACTGTACACTCACCTACCAACTGTACTCTCACCTACCAACTGTACTCTCCCCTACCAACTGTCCTCTCCCTTACCAACTGTACTCTCACCTACCAACTGTCCTCTCCCATACCAACTGTACTCTCACCTACCAACTGTACTCTCCCCTCCAACTGTACTGTTCCCTATCAACTGTCCTCTCCCCTACCAACTGTCGTCTCACCTACCAACTGTCCTCTCACATACAACTGTATTCTCACCTACCAACTGTATTCTCCCCTACCAATTGTATTCTCACCTACCAACTGTACTCTCCCCTACCAACTGTATTATCAACCAACCAACTGTCCTCTCCCATACCAACTGTATTCCCCCTACCAACTGTATTCTCCCCTACCAACTGTCCTCTCCCCTACCAACTGTACTCTCCCCTACCAACTGTCCTCTCACCTACCAACTGTCCTCTCCCCTACCAACTGTATTCTCCCCTACCAACTGTATTCTCATCTACCAACTGTCCTCTCACCTACCAACTGTCCTCTCCCCTACCAACTGTACTCTCCCCTACCAACTGTCCTCTCACCTACCAACTGTCTTCTCCCCTGCCAACTGTATTCTCCCCTACCAACTGTACTCTCCCCTACCAATTGTATTCTCACCTACCAACTGTCCTCTCACCTACCAACTGTACTCTCCCCTACCAACTGTAGTTTCACCTACCAACTGTCGTCTCACCTACTAACTATCCTCTCCCCTACCAACTGTCTTCACCCCTACTAACTATCCTCTCACCTACCAACTGTATTCTCACCTACCAACTGTATTCTCACCTACCAACTGTATTCTCACCTACCAACTGTATTCTCCCCTACCAATTGTATTCTCACCTACCAACTGTACTCTCCCCTACCAACTGTATTATCACCTACCAACTGTCCTCTCACCTACCAAATGTACTCTCCCACATCAACTGTCCTCTCCCCTACCAACTATACTCTCCCCTACCAACTGTACTATCCCCTACCAACTGTCCTCTCACCTACCAACTGTACTCTCACTTACCAACTGTACTCTCACCTACCAACTGTACACTCACCTACCAACTGTACTCTCCCCTACCAACTGTACTCTCCCCTACCAACTGTCCTCTCACCTACCAGCTGTACTCTCACCGACCAACTGTACACTCACCTACCAACTGTACACTCACCTACCAAATGTACTCTCACCTACGAACTGTACTCTCACCTACCAACTGTACTCTCACCTACAAACTGTACTCGCCCCTACCAAATGTACTCTCACCTACGAACTGTACTCTCCCCTACCAAATGTACGTTCCCCTACCATCTGTATTCTCCCCTACCAACTGTCCTCTCACCTACCAACTGTACTCTCACCTACCAACTGTACTCTCCCCTACCAACTGTACTCTCACCTACCAATTGTCCTCTCACCTACCAACTGTCCTCTCACCTACCAACTGTACTCTCACCTACCAACTGTTCTTTCACCTACCAACTGTACTCTGACCTACCAACTGTACTCTCAAATACCATCTGTATTCTCCCCTACCAACTGTCCTCTCACCTACCAACTGTACTCTCACCTACCAACTGTACTCTCCCCTACCAACTGTACTCTCACCTACCAATTGTCCTCTCACCTACCAACTGTCCTCTCACCTACCAACTGTAGTCTCACCTACCAACTGTTCTTTCACCTACCAACTGTACTCTGACCTACCAACTGTACTCTCAAATACCAACTGTATTCTCACCTACTAACTGTCCTCTCACCTGTCAACTGTCCTCTCCCCTACCAACTCTACTCTCCCCTACCAACTGTATTCTCACCTACCAACTGTCCTCTCACCTACCAACTGTATTCTCCCCTACCAACTGTCCTCTCACCTACCAAGTATCCTCTCCCTTACCTACTCTACCCTCCCCTTCTAACTGTACTCTCCCCTACTAACTGTATTCTCACCTACCAACTGTACTCTCCCCTACCAACTGTATTCTCATCTACCAACTGTCCTCTCACCTACCAACTGTACTCTCCCACACCAACTGTACACTCCCCTACCAACTGTACTCTCCCCTACCAACTGCATTCTCACCTACCAACTGTCCTCTCACCTACCAACTGCACTCTCACCTACCAACTGTCCTCTCCCCTACTAACTCTACTCTCCCCTACCAATCGTATTATCACGTACCAACTGTACTCTCACCTACCAACTGTACTCTCCCCTATCAACTGTATTCTCACCTACCAACTGTCCTCTCACCTACCAACTGTACTCTCCCCTACCAACTGTATTCTCACGTAGCAACTGTCCTCTCACCTACGAACTATACTCTCACCTACCAACTGTCCTCTCACCTATCAACTGTCGTCTCACGTACAAACTGTACTTTCACCTACCAACTGTACTCTCCCCTAACAACTGTACTCTCCACCAACTGTCCTCTCCGCTACCAACTGTACTCTCCCCTACCAACTGTCCTCTCAGATACCAACTGTACTCTCACCTACCAACTGTACTCTCCCCTAACACCAAATGTACTCTCCCCTACAAACTGTATTCTCCCCTACCAACTGTCCTCTCACCTACCAAGTATCCTCTCCCCTATCAACTGTACTCTCCACTACCAACTGTCCTCTCACATACCAACTGTCCTCTCCCCTATCAACTGTACTCTCCCCTACCAACTGTCCTCTCACATACCAACTGTCCTCTCACCTACCAACTGTACTCTCCCCTACCAACTGTCCTCTCACCTACCAACTTTTCTCTCCCATACCAACTGTACACTCACCTACCAACTGTACTCTCCCCTACCAACTCTCCTCTCCCCTACCAACTGTACTCTCCCCTACCAACTGTACTCTCTCCTACCAACTATCCTCTCCCCTACCAACTGCCCTCTCCCCTACGAACTGTACTCTCCCCTACCAACTGTACTCTCACCTACCAACTATACTCTCCCCTACCAACTGTCCTCTCCCCTAACAACTGTACTCTCCCCTACCAACTGCCCTCTCCCCTACCAACTGCCCTCTCCCCTACAAACTGTACTCTTCCCTACCAATTGTTCTTTCACCTACCAATTGTCCTCTCACCTACCAATTGTCCTCTCACCTACCAATTGTCCTCTCACCAACAAACTGTACTCTCACCTACCAACTGTCCTCTCACCTACCAACTGTACTCTCCCCTACCAACTGTATTATCAACCAACCAACTGTCCTCTCCCATACCAACTGTACTCTCACCTACCAACTGTACTCTCCCCTCCAACTGTACTGTTCCCTATCAACTGTCCTCTCCCCTACCAACTGTCCTCTCACCTACCAACTGTACTGTCACTTACCAACTGTATTCTCCCCTACCAACTGTCGTCTCACCTACCAACTGTCCTCTCACATACCAACTGTACTCTCACCTACCAACTGTCCTCTCACATACCAATTGTACTCTCACCTACCAACTGTACTCTCACCTACCAACTGTACACTCACCTACCAACAGATCTCTCCCCTACCAACTGTCCTCTCACCTACCAACTCTCATCTCACCTACCAAATGTACTCTCACCTACCAACTGTACTCTCACCTACCAACTGTACACTCACCTACCAACAGATCTCTCCCCTACCAACTGTCCTCTCACCTACCAACTGTCATCTCACCTACCAACTGTACTCTCACCTACCAACTGTACTCTTCCCTACCAAATGTACTCTCACCTACGAAATGTACTCTCCCCTATCAACTGTATTCTCACCTACCAACTGTCCTCTCACCTACCAACTATCCTCTCCCCTACCAACTGTCCTCTCCCGTACCAACTGTACACTCACCTACCAACTGTACTCTCACCTACCAACTGTACTCTCCCCTACCAACTGTCCTCTCCCCTACCAACTGTCCTCTCACCTACCAACTGTACTCTCCCCTACCAACTGTACACTCACCTACCAACTGTACTCTTCCCTACAAACTGTATTCTCAACTACCAACTGTCCTCTCCCCTACCAACTGTCCTCTCACCTACCAACTGTACTCTCCCCTACCAACTGTATTCTCATCTACCAACTGTCCTCTCACCTACCAACTGCACTCTCACCTACCAACTGTCCTCTCCCCTACTAACTCTACTCTCCCCTACCAATCCTATTATCACGTACCAACTGTACTCTCACCTACCAACTGTACTCTCCCCTATCAACTGTATTCTCACCTACCAACTGTCCTCTCACCTACCAACTGTACTCTCCCCTACCAACTGTATTCTCACGTAGCAACTGTCCTCTCACCTGCCAATTATCCTCTCTCCTACCAATTATACTCTCCCCTACGAACTGTACTATCCCCTACCAACTGTCCTCTCACCTACCAACTGTACACTCACCTACCAACTGTACTCTCCCCTACCAACTGTCGTCTCTTCTACTAACTGTCCTCTGACCTACCAACTGTACTCTCACCTACCAACTGTACTCTCACCTTCAAACTGTACTCTCCCCTACCAAATGTACTCTCCCCTACAAACTGTATTCTCCCCTACCAACTGTCCTCTCACCTACCAAGTATCCTCTCCCCTATCAACTGTACTCTCCACTACCAACTGTCCTCTCACATACCAACTGTCCTCTCCCCTATCAACTGTACTCTCCCCTACCAACTGTCCTCTCACGTACCAACTGTCCTCTCACCTACCAACTGTACTCTCCCCTACGAACTGTCCTCTCACCTACCAACTTTTCTCTCCCATACCAACTGTACACTCACCTACCAACTGTACTCTCCCCTACCAACTCTCCTCTCCCCTACCAACTGTACTCTCCCCTACCAACTGTACTCTCTCCTACCAACTATCCTCTCCCCTACCAACTGCCCTCTCCCCTACCAACTGCCCTCTCCCCTACCAACTGCCCTCTCCCCTACCAACTGTACTCTTCCCTACCAATTGTTCTTTCACCTACCAATTGTCCTCTTACCTACCAATTGTCCTCTCACCTACCAATTGTCCTCTCACCAACAAACTTTACTCTCACCTACCAACTGTCCTCTCACCTACCAACTGTACTCTCCCCTACCAACTGTACACTCACCTACCAACTGTACTCTTCCCTACAAACTGTATTCTCAACTACCAACTGTCCTCTCCCCTACCAACTGTCCTCTCACCTACCAACTGTACTCTCCCCTACCAACTGTATTCTCATCTACCAACTGTCCTCTCACCTACCAACTGTACTCTCCCACACCAACTGTACACTCCCCTACCAACTGTACTCTCCCCTACCAACTGTATTCTCACCTACCAACTGTCCTCTCACCTACCAACTGCACTCTCACCTACCAACTGTCCTCTCCCCTACTAACTCTACTCTCCCCTACCAATCGTATTATCACGTACCAACTGTACTCTCACCTACCAACTGTACTCTCCCCTATCAACTGTATTCTCACCTACCAACTGTCCTCTCACCTACCAACTGTACTCTCCCCTACCAACTGTATTCTCACGTAGCAACTGTCCTCTCACCTGCCAATTATCCTCTCTCCTACCAATTATACTCTCCCCTACGAACTGTACTATCCCCTACCAACTGTCCTCTCACCTACCAACTGTACACTCACCTACCAACT
>CAXIVS010000572.1:0-12115 GCA_964035775.1 Osedax frankpressi | reverse complement strand
ATAGCTCTCTTGGGTATGTGAGTTAATCATTAGAATTGATAGGCTTATTCATGCCCAACAATCTATTTATTGACTGTACTTCAAGTGGTCGGTCTATTTAATGACATATATTCACCACACTTGGCGTTATTAATTCATATGCAAGTCTCGCGTAAATGATTACATTTATTAGTAAGATCAATCGATACATAATGCGCATATTTAATTTAATGCAAAGTCGAATGATTCATTGAGGTCTCGTATTTTCTAAAAAATGCCATTTTCTCGTGTAAAAAAATGGATCGATGTGTTTCGGGTTCGTGAATCTTGCATAACCCGAAACTAAGTTGTACTCTTTTCTATAAGATATTTTCTAGTAGGATGTAATACTTATATTGTAAGGTCTGTATTTTCTCATTTATCCACGTATATAGATATATATACATACGAAGTAACCTCGTAGAATATATACAATAAAATAGCTCTGCATATTCATAAGGAATTGATATAATGCATAATATAAAATGTACACCGTACGTTGTAGATACCATGTACACTTTATGTAAATGTATAGGTGTGTGTATGATTCTCAGGCCCGTTGCATTATGTTTGCTAATATTTTAAGTATATATACTTCACATAGATTGCGAAGAGCTCTCCACTCTATCTCATAGCGTGGAATACTCGTCGTGCACTGCAAAGCATCAACGTTCAAAAATGCAGATTTCTAAAAATAGTATTCGGCTAAGGTCTCACTTCTATCTCCGAACACGAGCGTGGCATTATCCGACAGATGATGAATGGGATACACTCCAAGGCCGCCTCCCACTACCCCCCAGTGCAGATAACGGCTCAGCCGCTGTTGCTCACCGCTGGTGACGTCACGTCTATTGTTCGCCCTATTGCCATTGTTCTGCGTTATCGTACCGGTTTGTTTACCTCATCAAAGATCGGCATGCGACCTTTACATCGCTATTTGACCTCTGACCTCAACGATAAGGACCGACACTCGATCGCCGTTAAATCGTACCCGAGCCGTATACGCTATCGATTAATTAATGACTTCGTTGTATCCAGTTTATATTTAGATCCACGGTCCATGATAAGTATAACGCCGTTAACTATATTTATAAACGAGAGGAGCTTTTGGAAAAATGGAACACTTGCATTACACAATTATTACGCAATTATTGCTCAGCGGTTGGTTCGTGGTTACGAGGGACATCTGGTTACAATAGGCAGTGTTGGCGATTTATGACTAGTGACGCTTTTAACTTTAACATGATTGAACCCATAGGCAATAAAAGTTCAGTTTTTATGCATCTTTTAAATAACCATATCATCGTATATAAGCAAATATCCATACTCTCCCTCTCCATAAATATATATATATATTTCTCTCCCTCTCCCTCTCCCTCTCCCTCTCCCTCTCCCTCTCCCTCTCCCTCTCCCTCTCCCTCTCCCTCTCCCTCTCCCTCTCCCTCTCCCTCTCCCTCTCCCTCTCCCTCTCCCTCTCCCTCTCCCTCTCCCTCACCCTCACCCTCACCCTCACCCTCACCCTCACCCTCATCCTCTCCCTCTCCATCTCCCTCACCCTCTCCCTCACCCCATCCCCATCCTTCTCCCTCACCCTCACCCTCACCCTCACCCTCACCCTCACCCTCACCCTCACCCTCTCCCTCTCCCTCACCCCATCCCACTCCCTCACCCTCACCCTCACCCTCACCCTCACCCTCACCCTCACCCTCACCCTCACCCTCTCCCTCACCCCATCCCCATCCTTCTCCCTCACCCTCACCCTCACCCTCACCCTCACCCTCACCCTCACCCTCACCCTCACCCTCACCCTCACCCTCTCCCTCACCCCATCCCACTCCCTCACCCTCACCCTCACCCTCACCCTCACCCTCACCCTCACCCTCACCCTCACCCTCACCCTCACCCTCACCCTCACCCTCACCCTCACCCTCACCCTCACCCTCACCCTCACCCTCACCCTCACCCTCTCCCTCTCCCTCACCCCATCCCACTCCCTCTCCCCATCCCTCACCCTCACCCTCACCCTCACCCTCACCCTCACCCTCGCCCTCACCCTCACCCTCACCCTCACCCTCACCCTCACCCTCACCCTCACCCTCACTCTCACCCTCACCCTCTCCCTCTCCCTCACCCTCACCCTCTCCCTCACCCCATCCCACTCCCTCTCCCCATCCCTCACCCTCACCCTCACCCTCACCCTCGCCCTCACCCTCACCCTCACCCTCACCCTCACCCTCACCCTCACTCTCACCCTCACCCTCTCCCTCTCCCTCACCCTCACCCTCTCCCTCTCCCTCACCCTCACCCTCTCCCTCACCCCATCCCTCACCCTCTCCCTCTCCCTCACCTCATCCCTCACCCTCTCCCTCACCCTCACCCTCACCCTCACCCTCACCCTCACCCTCACCCTCACCCTCACCCTCACCCTCACCCTCTCCCTCTTCCCATCCCTCTCCCTCTCCCTCTCCCTCACCCTCACCCTCTCTCTCTCTCCATCTCCCTCTCCAACTCCCTATCTACTTCTCCTTACGTCTCCACCCACGTCAGTACGTAAACAACCACACTAAAAGTAACACATTCACTATAAATCTATAAATAAGAGGGTCGCCTGCGTATAATTAGAAACAATAAAACACTTCAAAGTAATCTAACGGCCAGCATTCGCTGCCATTATCACCATGCTCACCATTATCACTCTGAATTATCGCCTATAAGCGATATTGCCAGACTGAGAGGTATAAACTGTAGGTCCTATATTACAGTATAGGGTATGCTTATGTTCATTGACCATTATTTATGAATTTTTATTTACCGTTATGATCATGTATGAGTGGTAATGTAGCGATATTGGTAAGCGACATGCTATTCCATACAAGTGACGCTCATTATTTATATGTTTGTATTACGTGTATGTAAGCATGTATGATTGTATATCTGTGTTTGCATGTAGGCATGTATGTTTTAGATTGTGTGTATATATAAATATATGTGTGTATATAAGTATATGTTCATCTTACAGTGTACGACGTACACTCATATGTGAAATGTATACGTGTTTCTATATTTAGACTCACTATTGTTGGCGACCGTTATTACACAACACCCTGTAATATTTCAACTATAGTTATTAATATTATTCGAGTGAATAAGCGAAAATGCGGAATTCTAATAGTAATTCATATATAATCCAAGTACTCGAAATTACTTCCGTTTTTGGTGATTAATTTGACTGATGTAGTAATATTTCGATAATTAATTGCATCGAAAAATATTAATAAACAATTAATATTAATAAACTCTTTAATATTCTTATTTTATGTAATTATTTAACTATGCAATCATTGTTTAATAAATATTAATATATTGATCAACTGTGTTTCGTTTTAAATAATAATTCAGGATTGTAAATTTAGTATTTATTAAATAATAAGTAATTTCATTTGATCACACAATAGGAGTTTGTAAGTGGTAATGATGATTAATAGGGGGCAACAATATATATATATATATATATATATATATATATATATATATATATAATTAAATTGTAAAGGGTCTTCTCAATATGACAAATAGTCTAGCACCACTCTACAGATCGGTATCACATGTTGTGGTGGGTTTGGGAAGGCACTCGTTCATCTCTTTTGCGTTGTTCGTGCTTTATCTATCTCACTCGCGTACGTTCTCTCGTAGAATATCTCGTACGATCTCTCGTACGATCTCTCGTACGATCTCTCGTACGACCTCTCGTACGATCTCTCGTACGATCTCTCGTACGATCTCTCGTACGATCTCTCGTACGATCTCTCGTACGATCTCTCGTACGATCTCTCGTACGATCTCTCGTACGATCTCTCGTACGATCTCTCGTCACACTTATCACGGTTTATCTCGAGGAGCTCTTCGTCTTTCCATCAAGTAACCGTGGCCTATCTACCTCCGGGAAGCAGACCGTATGCGGGGTAGAATGCGGGTACGGCTCCCGGGGAAGGTAGCGACGGTTTCCCGTTCATTGCCGCATATGGATGATAACGGGCAGAGTTCACCGGGGTCGAGGTCGGGTTAAACGTAGCGGATTGGGAATACACTGCGGCGGCTAGGTGGGCTTGGTAAGCGGCGTACTGACTTCCCAGGGCCGCGTACGGGTTGCCTATAGCGGGAGGGGGCGGGGGAGGGTGCGAAGGCAATCCGGACATTAAGCCACCGGCTAAAACGTGCAAACCACCAGGTAAACCCGTCGCGAGAGATACGGGCAATCCGGGAATGCCCGAGGACAGTACGGTAGGGATAGCGGTGTGTAGAGCCGCGGGGAGAACCGCGGGAATGGGGCTCGGGATTATAGCGGACATGGGCGCGGGAAGGGCATAGGCCGACTCGGTGTGGGAGCGAAGATGCAACGTCAACGCGTCGCCATCTTGAAACGTTCGTCCGCAATACTCTCCGGCCGCTATCCAACTGCACGCGTAGGAGGCCGGAATTGCAGGTGCGGGAGGACTCGAGTCGGGGTGGTAAGCGGACGAGCCACGCGTCGCCGGAGTGTAGGCTCGGGAAGTACCGGCCGCCTCGGGGCTACGGGAGATACTGCGGGAGATACTGCGGACCGACCGAGATCGCGGCGATTTAGCCTCCACTCCGCAGTACGGGTCCTTGCAGTAGGGGTCCGTGCACGCGGTCTGCGTGGTCGGCGACGCCAGGCGCGGTGCCTGGACGGCGGGTTGTAGGGGCGCGTGGAGCGGCGCGTGGAGCGGCGCGTGGAGCGGCGCGTGGAGCGGTAACGCCATTCCACCGCTAACGGCGGCTAACGCCATCTTCATACGGTCGTAAGCGGCTCGGTAGGACTGCACGTCGGCGGCTGTCGGAGTGGTAGCGGACGCCGGACGAGGAGCGGCTGGCGATGGAGTGCCGCGCAGTAACGCCTGGCGTGCCTGGAACAGCATAGACGGATCGTGGATGCCGTTTAGTTGGTAGGGCACGCGGGGAACCCTCTCGGCCGGTGGGGAGTCGGGACTTTCGACGGCATGTCCCGACGAAGTCGCGCGATGCAGGAGTTGTTGTTGTTGTTTGGGTGACAGACGACGCGATATCGCTTCCGTTTCCGGAGTACCACGTCCAGGTTTCGCTGTAGAAGAACGACCGCTACCGGAAACGAGGTCGCTACCGACACGCGAACATGTTTGGGCTAGTAAAGCCAGAGGACTCTTTGTGGAATCGGCTTGCAGGGAAGCCTGAATGATAGGATCAAGTATTAGGGAGTTGTACGGGAGTTGTACGGGAGTTGTACGGGAGTTGTACGGGAGTTGTACGGGAGTTGTACGGGAGTTGTACGGGAGTTGTACGGGAGTTGTACGGGAGTTGTAGGGTAGTTGTACGGGAGTTGTGCGGGAGTTGTACGGGAGTTGTACGGGAGTTGTAGGGGAGTTGTAGGGGAGTTGTACGGGAGTTGTACGGGAGTTGTACGGGAGTGGTACGGGAGTTGTACGGGAGTTGTACGTGAGTTGTACGTGAGTTGTGCGGGAGTTGTACGGGAGTTGTACGGGAGTTGTACGGGAGTTGTACGGGAGTTGTACGGGAGTTGTACGGGAGTTGTACGGGAGTTGTACGGGAGTTGTACGGGAGTTGTAGGGGAGTTGTACGGGAGTTGTACGGGAGTTGTACGGGAGTGGTACGGGAGTTGTACGGGAGTTGTACGTGAGTTGTACGGGAGTTGTACGGGAGTTGTACGGGAGTTGTACGGGAGTTGTACGGGAGTTGTACGGGAGTTGTACGGGAGTTGTACGGGAGTTGTACGGGAGTTGTACGGGAGTTGTGCGGGAGTTGTACGGGAGTTGTACGGGAGTTGTAGGGGAGTTGTAGGGGAGTTGTACGGGAGTTGTACGGGAGTTGTACGGGAGTGGTACGGGAGTTGTACGGGAGTTGTACGTGAGTTGTACGTGAGTTGTGCGGGAGTTGTACGGGAGTTGTACGGGAGTTGTACGGGAGTTGTACGGGAGTTGTACGGGAGTTGTACGGGAGTTGTACGGGAGTTGTACGGGAGTTGTAGGGTAGTTGTACGGGAGTTGTGCGGGAGTTGTACGGGAGTTGTACGGGAGTTGTAGGGGAGTTGTACGGGAGTTGTACGGGAGTTGTACGGGAGTGGTACGGGAGTTGTACGGGAGTTGTACGTGAGTTGTACGTGAGTTGTGCGGGAGTTGTACGGGAGTTGTACGGGAGTTGTACGGGAGTTGTACGGGAGTTGTACGGGAGTTGTACGGGAGTTGTACGGGAGTTGTACGGGAGTTGTACGGGAGTTGTACGGGAGTTGTACGGGAGTTGTACGGGAGTTGTACGGGAGTTGTACGGGAGTTGTACGGGAGTTGTACGGGAGTTGTACGGGAGTTGTACGGGAGTTGTACGGGAGTTGTACGGGAGTTGTACGGGAGTTGTGCGGGAGTCGTACGGGAGTCGTACGGGAGTCGTACGGGAGTCGTACGGGAGTTGTACGGGAGTTGTACGGGAGTTGTACGGGAGTTGTACGGGAGTTGTAGGGGAGTTGTACGGGAGTTGTACGGGAGTTGTACGGGAGTTGTACGGGAGTTGTACGGGAGTGGTACGGGAGTTGTACGGGAGTTGTACGGGAGTTGTACGGGAGTTGTACGTGAGTTGTATAGAAGTTGTATGGGAGCTGTCTGGGAGTTGTACGGGAGTTGTACGGGAGTTGTACGGGAGTTGTACGGGAGTTGTACGGGAGTTGTACGGGAGTTGTACGGGAGTTGTACGGGAGTTGTACGGGAGTTGTACGGGAGTTGTACGGGAGTTGTACGGGAGTTGTACGGGAGTTGTACGGGAGTTGTACGGGAGTTGTACGGGAGTTGTACGGGAGTTGTACGGGAGTTGTACGGGAGTTGTACGGGAGTTGTACGGGAGTTGTACGGGAGTTGTACGGGAGTTGTACGGGAGTTGTACGGGAGTTGTACGGGAGTTGTACGGGAGTTGTACGGGAGTTGTACGGGAGTTGTACGGGAGTTGTACGGGAGTTGTACGGGAGTTGTACGGGAGTTGTACGGGAGTTGTACGGGAGTTGTACGGGAGTTGTACGGGAGTTGTACGGGAGTTGTACGGGAGTTGTACGGGAGTTGTACGTGAGTTGTATAGAAGTTGTATGGGAGCTGTATGGGAGTTGTCTGGGAGTTGTATGGGAGTTGTATGGGAGTTGTATTGGAGTTGTATAGGAGGTGTATGGGAGGTGTATGGAAGCATCTAGATGTGTTTGGTATATATATACGTAAAATTAATTTACCAGTTATTAAAGTTGTTGATCTAGATAGAGCTAGTATAAATGTATAATTATTATTTTATATTCCATATCAATATCAAAATATTGAAAATATCGATAAACATATAAATATAGCTTTGATTAACTAATGTCGACGTTATATGGTCACTAACCGTGTTGGGGAGAGGTTGAACATAGTCAGGGTGCAGGTAATGCGAAGCAACTGAAGCCATTATATGTCTACGAATGTGGGGGAAATATTTCGATACGATAAGCTAGTATTAATAATGAAATGCTTTCATACGGTAAGAAAGTCAGACAATAAATGTTAAGAGAATATCGTGAAATCTTCAGAGCTACAACTTACAATAATTCGTCGACCAATGGCTGTTTACCGGCATGCTGATTGGTCGAAAGGCGCACGTCAATCAAATCGTACTGATGAGCAATCGTAACTAATAAATCAGCTCGGCGATACTTTACGTTCTGGGTACATCGGTGTACGTTTGCTTTTGTTGCGGGCCGAACTGACTAAATCGTCGGCCGGTGATATATATTAGTCAAAATCAACAACTGTTCGTACACGGTTTTAAATAGACCCTGCCGGCGTATACTCTCGTACTTAGACTTTCTAGGATTTGTGATCTTATGTAAGACGTTGAAATGTAGCACTCAGCAGTTATTGTAGGTTTCGTTATTACTGTCGACGCTGGGGGGTGACTGCGGTGCGTGATTACGCAATACGGTTACCGATTCAGTGCTATTATGAGCTACCAATACGCAAGTAGCGACATAACACCTATTACGCAACGCATGACGTAATCACTAGTAACGATCTATACCGTGCAGACGATGTTTATAATCGGCCAATAACCTCGCCCAGTAACTACGGCATATATGTTTTTACAGTGTAACATTATCAACAGTAAACCTAACGTAAGCCGAACTAGGTCGAGGTATATTATAATTAGCATAGCAACCCAGGGAACCACCGAGGTCATTTTATTTTATTATATAATAAAAATATATTTTATTTGAATGAAAACATATTATGTTTATTTTGTATTTACAATAATTTATAAGATTGTATAATAGTTACATGATCTGGTGTTTGGGGAATGCTATGGTTATCGATATAATATATGTCGATTCAGAACATACCTACTTAAATAATAAATAATTCGAGGTCGAATCTACGTAAGGGTTATCTAATTCACGGTCATGTCTGATTGAAGGTAAATGCAGTCGATATCGCATTTTTAAAAGGTTAAATTAATCAACAGCTAAATGTTTCCGGGGTCACCGCGATCCATCCCTGATAATTATTCCCAGAAGATCTATTTTCAAAACTCACATAATAGTCCCGACAATAACTTGGTGGATAGATTAAGTGTAATTGATACGATTGCGTCGAATGGTTTTTTCGAGGTTTAAAAATACGTATTAGTTATTATGTGTCCGTTCAAGTTGAATTGTCGTAAATATAAAGGTATATTGATGGATACTAAGATACATATATTCATACACGTAACTATAGGAATAATACATATGAATTATTCTTGAGAAAAGGAATCGAGTAAAATGAACGCTGTGTTTAGTTTCATTTGATTTCCAATCGCATGTTATAATAACGTTGCAACAAACCCTCCTGTATCCGGTGATTTATGGTATCTTGTTTACGACTATGTTTGTGGCATTCCATGAACCTTCTTAGGTCTGCGTTAATCAATCTTATGTTACTATACCTAAAATGTCATCGTTTTTATCAAAGAATTATGCATTGTGAGTATATAATTTACAGGTAATTTATTTTTTAAATTGCATAATTTCTTTCATATTATTTTAAATTTTTATTACCTGATCAAAGGATTCTACAAACCTCACCATGGTAATCAACGGATATATATTTAATAAGTAGGCCTTGGTTCATACTTATATGGTACTTAATCGTCGACCTTAAATAACATATTATGTTGATGTTGATTAATATACCTGATATTGTTATCATACAGAAGAAAACTTAATTTACACATTTTAATTCACGTTTACTAGTTTTATATAAGATGAAAGACTTAGCCGATATTGTATTATACTGTATAATAATATTGCACCTATATATATATTGAAATAAGTATTTATATATAGATGTATCTATATCTATAATACTACACTATTATTATGTACTTGTAATAATTATGAATAATAACTCTTTTGTTATTTATTGTAAACTATGTATTATGTACATTATATATATATATATATATATATATATATATATATATATATATATATATCATACACCATTCCATACATACAGTATGTACCTGAACTATAATATATACAGTATAATATCGAGTATCCCCTAACTCATAATCCCATAAGTCATTCGCCTATATAGGAATTATATGGAAGTTATACAGGAATTCTACGGAATTTAAAAACATATGCATTATTATATAAACTTCTACATCAATAGTGTTGTCTCTTCTTTGTTGTGTGTCATCAATTAGCGATTAAACGAAACATACATCGATAGCAAATGCATTAACAATAGAAATAATCGTCTAGAATTATTATGCTTATAAATTTAATTATATTATCCATAGCACGTGAAATCTATTATTTATTTCTATGGATTCATAATGTTTTATAGTAATCGAATATGTATGATTCCATACGAGGTATCCGCTAGCCTATATAACAATAGTGACCGTGATTCATCCCTAATAATTATTCCCAGAAGATCTATTTTCAAAACTGATATAATAGTCCCGCAAATAGTTTGGTGGATAGATTAAGTGTAATTGATACGATTGCGTCGAATGGTTTGTTATTTTCCTTTGTTAAGTCATTACGGGCATGATTTATAGCTGCCGAGATATCTAACTATAGTTAATCAAGCATGGGTCTCGTTTATATTTAGATGTTCGTACTCCTTACCAAAGTTATTAATAAATCATATAAAGGCGAGTTCTTTATTTTCTGAAAGCTAAATAATTCCATATTTTCAAACGACCTAGCAACAAAGTTATTTATTAGTTGTTTAAAACTTTTAATTAGAATTGTTGGTACATTTTAAAGAATGATTTATTTCTCATTATTTCATCATTTAACGAAAAACTTCGCGATAGATCACTTAGTATTGACGGACGACAATGCCCGTCCGTAGCATCTCAACTGTGCCCATATACAGACTCGTACATTAGTGCGTACGACTGTATATCGAATACGAAAACTAAACAACAGAGGAGACCAGCTGAAGTTTAAAGTCTACTTGAGATTTTTTATCGTTTGGTTATTTATGTAAAATCTTCCAACGGTAGTTGATCGTTCGCTTTTGACGGGCATTTCGCGTGCACTCGAAAGTGTGCCCAGATCTAGCTTTTGTTTATCATAAACAAAAGAGCGAGGCAATCAAATAGAATGGCGAATGTTTGGTTTAAGCGAACACTTGAACCTGAAATCGTCTTAAACGTCGCAGTGTAAACATCCCGTAGGATATACACATTTAAACTTGAAACGAAATGACAAACTTGTATGTTTAGCGATGACTACGGTATATAAATCCTTTAGACTATGTGCGTCTAAACTCGAAATCAAACGAAAAACGTATGCATTTCGCCCCGCGTCTATTAAATATACGATTACGTAATATAACTATTAATAAAACTCCTCGGATATTAATCATGAAACAAAATCTATACGCGGGTAATCGGTTTGAACACTTAATCACGTGAATTCATCCGCAAAGATCGTTCAATGTGCCAATCGTATCGCAATCTATATACCTGTAAATACTATGCTCGATTATATAGTTAAGCCTATCGTATTAATTAATATGTTATCATGCAATAGCGGTCGCGAAGTGGATTCTAAGTTTACCGAACGCTAATTACTATTCCTCTCGGTAGCTACTATTTCATTATATTAATAGATAACCATAATTTATGATTTTATTTATTCGTCTATGTAAACAGAAGTGTTTATAATAAACGGTAACCTATCGAATGAACTAAATATTCCAAATCGGCTTTGTTTATTATCGCTAGGGTACGAACGCATATATTATTCAGATAACTTCCTACGGAACGCAGATTAATCTGATTGAGTGAAGAGCTCCAATGGAAGGTTTTCTTTGAATAGCAAAAGTGGAACTTGTCACCCGAAAACAGGTGTTCTCTAACGCGGTGCACCATGTAATGTGGTGTACATACTACTACATACTAATGGACATTATACTATGGAAAACAATAGAATATTATATACAATATTCGTAATGTTTTGAGTATTTGCTAAGGTCGCAAACAATACAAATAATCATATTGTAAACTTTAAATTAATAATTTTATATATTTTTTTATTAATATATATATATATATATTTATATCATATATATACTATATATTTATTTGTATATGTATATATATATATCGCAACAAATTATTTTGTTTAATTGACATACATATAAATTATTAGTGATAGCGTTTAATTTACATTATAATTAGATAATAATATTTATAAATAAATATTCGCACCACTAGAAAATATTATAAAAAATATTGGTACAAAATAACTGGTATAAGTTTACATTAAATATGAATACCTGTAAAGCCTATTTTTATGTTATCATATATTTATCTAATTTTAATATCGTCATACAATACTACTATCGATCATACTTATATAACAAATCAAGTAAAAATATATCATTACATGTTATAGAAAATACGGGGATAAAGTTTAGATATTATTGTTCAAAGGATCTATAATTATAGCCTACAGTATTACCACTGGAATAACTAAGTAATCACAAATGTGCTGGATATGTATATAAATATCTCAACA
>CAXIVS010000571.1:0-62613 GCA_964035775.1 Osedax frankpressi | reverse complement strand
AGTTATGTTTAGCTTATGTTTACTTAGTTATGTTTAGCTTATGTTTACTTAGTTATGTTTAGCTTATGTTTACTTAGTTATGTTTAGCTTGTGTTTACTTAGTTATGTTTAGCTTATGTTTACTTAGTTATGTTTAGCTTATGTTTACTTAGTTATGTTTAGCTTATGTTTACTTAGTTATGTTTAGCTTATGTTTACTTAGTTATATTTAGCTTATGTTTACTTAGTTATGTTTAGTTATGTTTACTTAGTTATGTTTAGCTTATGTTTAGTTAGTTATGTTTAGCTTGTATTTACTTAGTTATGTTTAGCTTGCGTTTACTTAGTTATGTTTAGCTTATGTTTACTTAGTTATGTTTAGCTTATGTTTACTTAGTTATGTTTAGCTTATGTTTACTTAGTTATGTTTAGCTTATGTTTACTTAGTTATGTTTAGCTTATGTTTACTTAGTTATGTTTAGCTTATGTTTACTTAGTTATGTTTAGCTTATGTTTACTTAGTTATGTTTAGCTTGCGTTTACTTAGTTATGTTTAGCTTATGTTTACTTAGTTATGTTTAGCTTATGTTTACTTAGTTATGTTTAGCTTATGTTTACTTAGTTATGTTTAGCTTATGTTTACTTAGTTATGTTTAGCTTATGTTTACTTAGTTATGTTTAGCTTATGTTTACTTAGTTATGTTTAGCTTATGTTTACTTAGTTATGTTTAGCTTATGTTTACTTAGTTATGTTTAGCTTATGTTTACTTAGTTATGTTTAGCTTATGTTTACTTAGTTATGTTTAGCTTATGTTTACTTAGTTATGTTTAGCTTATGTTTACTTAGTTATGTTTAGCTTATGTTTACTTAGTTATGTTTAGCTTATGTTTACTTAGTTATGTTTAGCTTATGTTTACTTAGTTATGTTTAGCTTGTGTTTACTTAGTTATATTTAGCTTATGTTTACTTAGTTATGTTTAGCTTATGTTTACTTAGTTATGTTTAACTTATGTTTACTTAGTTATGTTTAGCTTATGTTTACTTAGTTATGTTTAGCTTGTATTTACTTAGTTATGTTTAGCTTGCGTTTACTTAGTTATGTTTAGCTTATGTTTACTTAGTTATGTTTAGCTTATGTTTACTTAGTTATGTTTAGCTTATGTTTACTTAGTTATGTTTAGCTTATGTTTACTTAGTTATGTTTAGCTTATGTTTACTTAGTTATGTTTAGCTTGTGTTTACTTAGTTATGTTTAGCTTATGTTTACTTAGTTATGTTTAGCTTATGTTTACTTAGTTATGTTTAGCTTGTGTTTACTTAGTTATGTTTAGCTTATGTTTACTTAGTTATGTTTAGCTTATGTTTACTTAGTTATGTTTAGCTTGTGTTTACTTAGTTATGTTTAGCTTATGTTTACTTAATTATGTTTAGCTTATGTTTACTTAGTTATGTTTAGCTTGCGTTTACTTAGTTATGTTTAGCTTATGTTTACTTAGTTATGTTTAGCTTATGTTTACTTAGTTATGTTTAGCTTGCGTTTACTTAGTTATGTTTAGCTTGTGTTTACTTAGTTATGTTTAGCTTATGTTTACTTAGTTATGTTTAGCTTATGTTTACTTAGTTATGTTTAGCTTATGTTTACTTAGTTATGTTTAGCTTATGTTTACTTAGTTATGTTTAGCTTGTATTTACTTAGTTATGTTTAGCTTGCGTTTACTTAGTTATGTTTAGCTTATGTTTACTTAGTTATGTTTAGCTTGTGTTTACTTAGTTATGTTTAGCTTATGTTTACTTAGTTATGTTTAGCTTATGTTTACTTAGTTATGTTTAGCTTGTGTTTACTTAGTTATGTTTAGCTTATGTTTACTTAGTTATGTTTAGCTTATGTTTACTTAGTTATGTTTAGCTTATGTTTACTTAGTTATGTTTAGCTTATGTTTACTTAGTTATGTTTAGCTTGCGTTTACTTAGTTATGTTTAGCTTATGTTTACTTAGTTATGTTTAGCTTATGTTTACTTAGTTATGTTTAGCTTATGTTTACTTAGTTATGTTTAGCTTATGTTTACTTAGTTATGTTTAGCTTATGTTTACTTAGTTGTGTTTAGCTTATGTTTACTTAGTTATGTTTAGCTTATGTTTACTTAGTTATGTTTAGCTTATGTTTACTTAGTTATGTTTAGCTTGTGTTTACTTAGTTATGTTTAGCTTATGTTTACTTAGTTATGTTTAGCTTATGTTTACTTAGTTATGTTTAGCTTATGTTTACTTAGTTATGTTTAGCTTATGTTTACTTAGTTATGTTTAGCTTATGTTTACTTAGTTATGTTTAGCTTATGTTTACTTAGTTATGTTTAGCTTGTGTTTACTTAGTTATGTTTAGCTTATGTTTACTTAGTTATGTTTAGCTTATGTTTACTTAGTTATGTTTAGCTTATGTTTACTTAGTTATGTTTAGCTTATGTTTACTTAGTTATATTTAGCTTATGTTTACTTAGTTATGTTTAGTTATGTTTACTTAGTTATGTTTAGCTTATGTTTAGTTAGTTATGTTTAGCTTGTATTTACTTAGTTATGTTTAGCTTGCGTTTACTTAGTTATGTTTAGCTTATGTTTACTTAGTTATGTTTAGCTTATGTTTACTTAGTTATGTTTAGCTTATGTTTACTTAGTTATGTTTAGCTTATGTTTACTTAGTTATGTTTAGCTTATGTTTACTTAGTTATGTTTAGCTTATGTTTACTTAGTTATGTTTAGCTTATGTTTACTTAGTTATGTTTAGCTTGCGTTTACTTAGTTATGTTTAGCTTATGTTTACTTAGTTATGTTTAGCTTATGTTTACTTAGTTATGTTTAGCTTATGTTTACTTAGTTATGTTTAGCTTATGTTTACTTAGTTATGTTTAGCTTATGTTTACTTAGTTATGTTTAGCTTATGTTTACTTAGTTATGTTTAGCTTATGTTTACTTAGTTATGTTTAGCTTATGTTTACTTAGTTATGTTTAGCTTATGTTTACTTAGTTATGTTTAGCTTATGTTTACTTAGTTATGTTTAGCTTATGTTTACTTAGTTATGTTTAGCTTATGTTTACTTAGTTATGTTTAGCTTATGTTTACTTAGTTATGTTTAGCTTATGTTTACTTAGTTATGTTTAGCTTATGTTTACTTAGTTATGTTTAGCTTGTGTTTACTTAGTTATATTTAGCTTATGTTTACTTAGTTATGTTTAGCTTATGTTTACTTAGTTATGTTTAACTTATGTTTACTTAGTTATGTTTAGCTTATGTTTACTTAGTTATGTTTAGCTTGTATTTACTTAGTTATGTTTAGCTTGCGTTTACTTAGTTATGTTTAGCTTATGTTTACTTAGTTATGTTTAGCTTATGTTTACTTAGTTATGTTTAGCTTATGTTTACTTAGTTATGTTTAGCTTATGTTTACTTAGTTATGTTTAGCTTATGTTTACTTAGTTATGTTTAGCTTGTGTTTACTTAGTTATGTTTAGCTTATGTTTACTTAGTTATGTTTAGCTTATGTTTACTTAGTTATGTTTAGCTTGTGTTTACTTAGTTATGTTTAGCTTATGTTTACTTAGTTATGTTTAGCTTATGTTTACTTAGTTATGTTTAGCTTGTGTTTACTTAGTTATGTTTAGCTTATGTTTACTTAATTATGTTTAGCTTATGTTTACTTAGTTATGTTTAGCTTGCGTTTACTTAGTTATGTTTAGCTTATGTTTACTTAGTTATGTTTAGCTTATGTTTACTTAGTTATGTTTAGCTTGCGTTTACTTAGTTATGTTTAGCTTGTGTTTACTTAGTTATGTTTAGCTTATGTTTACTTAGTTATGTTTAGCTTATGTTTACTTAGTTATGTTTAGCTTATGTTTACTTAGTTATGTTTAGCTTATGTTTACTTAGTTATGTTTAGCTTGTATTTACTTAGTTATGTTTAGCTTGCGTTTACTTAGTTATGTTTAGCTTATGTTTACTTAGTTATGTTTAGCTTGTGTTTACTTAGTTATGTTTAGCTTATGTTTACTTAGTTATGTTTAGCTTATGTTTACTTAGTTATGTTTAGCTTGTGTTTACTTAGTTATGTTTAGCTTATGTTTACTTAGTTATGTTTAGCTTATGTTTACTTAGTTATGTTTAGCTTATGTTTACTTAGTTATGTTTAGCTTATGTTTACTTAGTTATGTTTAGCTTGCGTTTACTTAGTTATGTTTAGCTTATGTTTACTTAGTTATGTTTAGCTTATGTTTACTTAGTTATGTTTAGCTTATGTTTACTTAGTTATGTTTAGCTTATGTTTACTTAGTTATGTTTAGCTTATGTTTACTTAGTTGTGTTTAGCTTATGTTTACTTAGTTATGTTTAGCTTATGTTTACTTAGTTATGTTTAGCTTATGTTTACTTAGTTATGTTTAGCTTGTGTTTACTTAGTTATGTTTAGCTTATGTTTACTTAGTTATGTTTAGCTTGTGTTTACTTAGTTATGTTTAGCTTATGTTTACTTAATTATGTTTAGCTTATGTTTACTTAGTTATGTTTAGCTTATGTTTACTTAGTTATGTTTAGCTTATGTTTACTTAGTTATATTTAGCTTATGTTTACTTAGTTATGTTTAGCTTATGTTTACTTAGTTATGTTTAGCTTATGTTTACTTAGTTATGTTTAGCTTATGTTTACTTAGTTATGTTTAGCTTATGTTTACTTAGTTATGTTTAGCTTATGTTTACTTAGTTATGTTTAGCTTACGTTTACTTAGTTATGTTTAGCTTGCGTTTCTTAGTTATGTTTAGCTTATGTTTACTTAATTATGTTTAGCTTATGTTTACTTAGTTATGTTTAGCTTATGTTTACTTAGTTATGTTTAGCTTATGTTTACTTAGTTATGTTTAGCTTATGTTTACTTAGTTATATTTAGCTTATGTTTACTTAGTTATGTTTAGCTTATGTTTACTTAGTTATGTTTAGCTTATGTTTACTTAGTTATGTTTAGCTTATGTTTACTTAGTTATGTTTAGCTTATGTTTACTTAGTTATGTTTAGCTTATGTTTACTTAGTTATGTTTAGCTTATGTTTACTTAGTTATGTTTAGCTTATGTTTACTTAGTTATGTTTAGCTTATGTTTACTTAGTTATGTTTAGCTTATGTTTACTTAGTTATGTTTAGCTTGTGTTTACTTAGTTATGTTTAGCTTATGTTTACTTAGTTATGTTTAGCTTATGTTTACTTAGTTATGTTTAGCTTATGTTTACTTAGTTATGTTTAGCTTATGTTTACTTAGTTATGTTTAGCTTATGTTTACTTAGTTATGTTTAGCTTATGTTTACTTAGTTATGTTTAGCTTATGTTTACTTAGTTATGTTTAGCTTATGTTTACTTAGTTATGTTTAGCTTATGTTTACTTAGTTATGTTTAGCTTATGTTTACTTAGTTATGTTTAGCTTATGTTTACTTAGTTATGTTTAGCTTATGTTTACTTAGTTATGTTTAGCTTATGTTTACTTAGTTATGTTTAGCTTATGTTTACTTAGTTATGTTTAGCTTATGTTTACTTAGTTATGTTTAGCTTATGTTTACTTAGTTATGTTTAGCTTATGCTTACTTAGTTATGTTTACTTAGTTATGTTTAGCTTATGTTTACTTAATTATGTTTAGCTTATGTTTACTTAGTTATGTTTAGCTTATGTTTACTTAATTATGTTTAGCTTATGTTTACTTAGTTATGTTTAGCTTATGTTTACTTAGTTATGTTTAGCTTATGTTTACTTAGTTATGTTTACTTAGTTATGTTTAGCTTATGTTTACTTAATTATGTTTAGCTTATGTTTACTTAGTTATGTTTAGCTTATGTTTACTTAGTTATGTTTAGCTTATGTTTACTTAGTTATGTTTAGCTTATGTTTACTTAGTTATATTTAGCTTATGTTTACTTAGTTATGTTTAGCTTATGTTTACTTAGTTATGTTTAGCTTATGTTTACTTAGTTATGTTTAGCTTATGTTTACTTAGTTATGTTTAGCTTGTGTTTACTTAGTTATGTTTAGCTTATGTTTACTTAGTTATGTTTAGCTTATGTTTACTTAGTTATGTTTAGCTTGTGTTTACTTAGTTATGTTTAGCTTATGTTTACTTAATTATGTTTAGCTTATGTTTACTTAGTTATGTTTAGCTTGCGTTTACTTAGTTATGTTTAGCTTATGTTTACTTAGTTATGTTTAGCTTATGTTTACTTAGTTATGTTTAGCTTGCGTTTACTTAGTTATGTTTAGCTTGTGTTTACTTAGTTATGTTTAGCTTATGTTTACTTAGTTATGTTTAGCTTATGTTTACTTAGTTATGTTTAGCTTATGTTTACTTAGTTATGTTTAGCTTATGTTTACTTAGTTATGTTTAGCTTGTATTTACTTAGTTATGTTTAGCTTGCGTTTACTTAGTTATGTTTAGCTTATGTTTACTTAGTTATGTTTAGCTTGTGTTTACTTAGTTATGTTTAGCTTATGTTTACTTAGTTATGTTTAGCTTATGTTTACTTAGTTATGTTTAGCTTGTGTTTACTTAGTTATGTTTAGCTTATGTTTACTTAGTTATGTTTAGCTTATGTTTACTTAGTTATGTTTAGCTTATGTTTACTTAGTTATGTTTAGCTTATGTTTACTTAGTTATGTTTAGCTTGCGTTTACTTAGTTATGTTTAGCTTATGTTTACTTAGTTATGTTTAGCTTATGTTTACTTAGTTATGTTTAGCTTATGTTTACTTAGTTATGTTTAGCTTATGTTTACTTAGTTATGTTTAGCTTATGTTTACTTAGTTGTGTTTAGCTTATGTTTACTTAGTTATGTTTAGCTTATGTTTACTTAGTTATGTTTAGCTTATGTTTACTTAGTTATGTTTAGCTTGTGTTTACTTAGTTATGTTTAGCTTATGTTTACTTAGTTATGTTTAGCTTGTGTTTACTTAGTTATGTTTAGCTTATGTTTACTTAATTATGTTTAGCTTATGTTTACTTAGTTATGTTTAGCTTATGTTTACTTAGTTATGTTTAGCTTATGTTTACTTAGTTATATTTAGCTTATGTTTACTTAGTTATGTTTAGCTTATGTTTACTTAGTTATGTTTAGCTTATGTTTACTTAGTTATGTTTAGCTTATGTTTACTTAGTTATGTTTAGCTTATGTTTACTTAGTTATGTTTAGCTTATGTTTACTTAGTTATGTTTAGCTTACGTTTACTTAGTTATGTTTAGCTTGCGTTTCTTAGTTATGTTTAGCTTATGTTTACTTAATTATGTTTAGCTTATGTTTACTTAGTTATGTTTAGCTTATGTTTACTTAGTTATGTTTAGCTTATGTTTACTTAGTTATGTTTAGCTTATGTTTACTTAGTTATATTTAGCTTATGTTTACTTAGTTATGTTTAGCTTATGTTTACTTAGTTATGTTTAGCTTATGTTTACTTAGTTATGTTTAGCTTATGTTTACTTAGTTATGTTTAGCTTATGTTTACTTAGTTATGTTTAGCTTATGTTTACTTAGTTATGTTTAGCTTATGTTTACTTAGTTATGTTTAGCTTATGTTTACTTAGTTATGTTTAGCTTATGTTTACTTAGTTATGTTTAGCTTATGTTTACTTAGTTATGTTTAGCTTGTGTTTACTTAGTTATGTTTAGCTTATGTTTACTTAGTTATGTTTAGCTTATGTTTACTTAGTTATGTTTAGCTTATGTTTACTTAGTTATGTTTAGCTTATGTTTACTTAGTTATGTTTAGCTTATGTTTACTTAGTTATGTTTAGCTTATGTTTACTTAGTTATGTTTAGCTTATGTTTACTTAGTTATGTTTAGCTTATGTTTACTTAGTTATGTTTAGCTTATGTTTACTTAGTTATGTTTAGCTTATGTTTACTTAGTTATGTTTAGCTTATGTTTACTTAGTTATGTTTAGCTTATGTTTACTTAGTTATGTTTAGCTTATGTTTACTTAGTTATGTTTAGCTTATGTTTACTTAGTTATGTTTAGCTTATGTTTACTTAGTTATGTTTAGCTTATGTTTACTTAGTTATGTTTAGCTTATGCTTACTTAGTTATGTTTACTTAGTTATGTTTAGCTTATGTTTACTTAATTATGTTTAGCTTATGTTTACTTAGTTATGTTTAGCTTATGTTTACTTAATTATGTTTAGCTTATGTTTACTTAGTTATGTTTAGCTTATGTTTACTTAGTTATGTTTAGCTTATGTTTACTTAGTTATGTTTACTTAGTTATGTTTAGCTTATGTTTACTTAATTATGTTTAGCTTATGTTTACTTAGTTATGTTTAGCTTATGTTTACTTAGTTATGTTTAGCTTATGTTTACTTAGTTATGTTTAGCTTATGTTTACTTAGTTATATTTAGCTTATGTTTACTTAGTTATGTTTAGCTTATGTTTACTTAGTTATGTTTAGCTTATGTTTACTTAGTTATGTTTAGCTTATGTTTACTTAGTTATGTTTAGCTTATGTTTACTTAGTTATGTTTAGCTTATGTTTACTTAGTTATGTTTAGCTTATGTTTACTTAGTTATGTTTAGCTTATGTTTACTTAGTTATGTTTAGCTTATGTTTACTTAGTTATGTTTAGCTTATGTTTACTTAGTTATGTTTAGCTTATGTTTACTTAGTTATGTTTAGCTTATGTTTACTTAGTTATGTTTAGCTTATGTTTACTTAGTTATGTTTAGCTTATGTTTACTAAGTTATGTTTAGCTTATGTTTACTTAGTTATGTTTAGCTTATGTTTACTTAGTTATGTTTAGCTTATGTTTACTTAGTTATATTTAGCTTATGTTTACTTAGTTATGTTTAGCTTATGTTTACTTAGTTATGTTTAGCTTATGTTTACTTAGTTATGTTTAGCTTATGTTTACTTAGTTATGTTTAGCTTATGTTTACTTAGTTATGTTTAGCTTATGTTTACTTAGTTATGTTTAGCTTATGTTTACTTAGTTATGTTTAGCTTATGTTTACTTAGTTATGTTTAGCTTATGTTTACTTAGTTATGTTTAGCTTGTATTTACTTAGTTATGTTTAGCTTGCGTTTACTTAGTTATGTTTAGCTTATGTTTACTTAGTTATGTTTAGCTTATGTTTACTTAGTTATGTTTAGCTTATGTTTACTTAGTTATGTTTAGCTTATGTTTACTTAGTTATGTTTAGCTTATGTTTACTTAGTTATGTTTAGCTTATGTTTACTTAGTTATGTTTAGCTTATGTTTACTTAGTTATGTTTAGCTTATGTTTACTTAGTTATGTTTAGCTTATGTTTACTTAGTTATGTTTAGCTTATGTTTACTTAGTTATGTTTAGCTTATGTTTACTTAGTTATGTTTAGCTTATGTTTACTTAGTTATGTTTAGCTTATGTTTACTTAGTTATGTTTAGCTTATGTTTACTTAGTTATGTTTAGCTTATGTTTACTTAGTTATGTTTAGCTTATGTTTACTTAGTTATGTTTAGCTTATGTTTACTTAGTTATGTTTAGCTTATGTTTACTTAGTTATGTTTAGCTTATGTTTACTTAGTTATGTTTAGCTTATGTTTACTTAGTTATGTTTAGCTTATGTTTACTTAGTTATGTTTAGCTTATGTTTACTTAGTTATGTTTAGCTTATGTTTACTTAGTTATGTTTAGCTTATGTTTACTTAGTTATGTTTAGCTTATGTTTACTTAGTTATGTTTAGCTTATGTTTACTTAGTTATGTTTAGCTTATGTTTACTTAGTTATGTTTAGCTTATGTTTACTTAGTTATGTTTAGCTTATGTTTACTTAGTTATGTTTAGCTTATGTTTACTTAGTTATGTTTAGCTTATGTTTACTTAGTTATGTTTAGCTTATGTTTACTTAGTTATGTTTAGCTTATGTTTACTTAGTTATGTTTAGCTTATGTTTACTTAGTTATGTTTAGCTTATGTTTACTTAGTTATGTTTAGCTTATGTTTACTTAGTTATGTTTAGCTTATGTTTACTTAGTTATGTTTAGCTTATGTTTACTTAGTTATGTTTAGCTTATGTTTACTTAGTTATGTTTAGCTTATGTTTACTTAGTTATGTTTAGCTTATGTTTACTTAGTTATGTTTAGCTTATGTTTACTTAGTTATGTTTAGCTTATGTTTACTTAGTTATGTTTAGCTTATGTTTACTTAGTTATGTTTAGCTTATGTTTACTTAGTTATGTTTAGCTTATGTTTACTTAGTTATGTTTAGCTTATGTTTACTTAGTTATGTTTAGCTTATGTTTACTTAGTTATGTTTAGCTTATGTTTACTTAGTTATGTTTAGCTTATGTTTACTTAGTTATGTTTAGCTTATGTTTACTTAGTTATGTTTAGCTTATGTTTACTTAGTTATGTTTAGCTTATGTTTACTTAGTTATGTTTAGCTTATGTTTACTTAGTTATGTTTAGCTTATGTTTACTTAGTTATGTTTAGCTTATGTTTACTTAGTTATGTTTAGCTTATGTTTACTTAGTTATGTTTAGCTTATGTTTACTTAGTTATGTTTAGCTTATGTTTACTTAGTTATGTTTAGCTTATGTTTACTTAGTTATGTTTAGTTATGTTTAGCTTGCGTTTACTTAGTTATGTTTAGCTTATGTTTACTTAGTTATGTTTAGCTTATGTTTACTTAGTTATGTTTAGCTTATGTTTACTTAGTTATGTTTAGCTTATGTTTACTTAGTTATGTTTAGCTTATGTTTACTTAGTTATGTTTAGCTTATGTTTACTTAGTTATGTTTAGCTTATGTTTACTTAGTTATGTTTAGCTTATGTTTACTTAGTTATGTTTAGCTTATGTTTACTTAGTTATGTTTAGCTTATGTTTACTTAGTTATGTTTAGCTTATGTTTACTTAGTTATGTTTAGCTTATGTTTACTTAGTTATGTTTAGCTTATGTTTACTTAGTTATGTTTAGCTTATGTTTACTTAGTTATGTTTAGCTTATGTTTACTTAGTTATGTTTAGCTTATGTTTACTTAGTTATGTTTAGCTTATGTTTACTTAGTTATGTTTAGCTTATGTTTACTTAGTTATGTTTAGCTTATGTTTACTTAGTTATGTTTAGCTTATGTTTACTTAGTTATGTTTAGCTTATGTTTACTTAGTTATGTTTAGCTTATGTTTACTTAGTTATGTTTAGCTTATGTTTACTTAGTTATGTTTAGCTTATGTTTACTTAGTTATGTTTAGCTTATGTTTACTTAGTTATGTTTAGCTTATGTTTACTTAGTTATGTTTAGCTTATGTTTACTTAGTTATGTTTAGCTTATGTTTACTTAGTTATGTTTAGCTTATGTTTACTTAGTTATGTTTAGCTTATGTTTACTTAGTTATGTTTAGCTTATGTTTACTTAGTTATGTTTAGCTTATGTTTACTTAGTTATGTTTAGCTTATGTTTACTTAGTTATGTTTAGCTTATGTTTACTTAGTTATGTTTAGCTTATGTTTACTTAGTTATGTTTAGCTTATGTTTACTTAGTTATGTTTAGCTTATGTTTACTTAGTTATGTTTAGCTTATGTTTACTTAGTTATGTTTAGCTTATGTTTACTTAGTTATGTTTAGCTTATGTTTACTTAGTTATGTTTAGCTTATGTTTACTTAGTTATGTTTAGCTTATGTTTACTTAGTTATGTTTAGCTTATGTTTACTTAGTTATGTTTAGCTTATGTTTACTTAGTTATGTTTAGCTTATGTTTACTTAGTTATGTTTAGCTTATGTTTACTTAGTTATGTTTAGCTTATGTTTACTTAGTTATGTTTAGCTTATGTTTACTTAGTTATGTTTAGCTTATGTTTACTTAGTTATGTTTAGCTTATGTTTACTTAGTTATGTTTAGCTTATGTTTACTTAGTTATGTTTAGCTTATGTTTACTTAGTTATGTTTAGCTTATGTTTACTTAGTTATGTTTAGCTTATGTTTACTTAGTTATGTTTAGCTTATGTTTACTTAGTTATGTTTAGCTTATGTTTACTTAGTTATGTTTAGCTTATGTTTACTTAGTTATGTTTAGCTTATGTTTACTTAGTTATGTTTAGCTTATGTTTACTTAGTTATGTTTAGCTTATGTTTACTTAGTTATGTTTAGCTTATGTTTACTTAGTTATGTTTAGCTTATGTTTACTTAGTTATGTTTAGCTTATGTTTACTTAGTTATGTTTAGCTTATGTTTACTTAGTTATGTTTAGCTTATGTTTACTTAGTTATGTTTAGCTTATGTTTACTTAGTTATGTTTAGCTTATGTTTACTTAGTTATGTTTAGCTTATGTTTACTTAGTTATGTTTAGCTTATGTTTACTTAGTTATGTTTAGCTTATGTTTACTTAGTTATGTTTAGCTTATGTTTACTTAGTTATGTTTAGCTTATGTTTACTTAGTTATGTTTAGCTTATGTTTACTTAGTTATGTTTAGCTTATGTTTACTTAGTTATGTTTAGCTTATGTTTACTTAGTTATGTTTAGCTTATGTTTACTTAGTTATGTTTAGCTTATGTTTACTTAGTTATGTTTAGCTTATGTTTACTTAGTTATGTTTAGCTTATGTTTACTTAGTTATGTTTAGCTTATGTTTACTTAGTTATGTTTAGCTTATGTTTACTTAGTTATGTTTAGCTTATGTTTACTTAGTTATGTTTAGCTTATGTTTACTTAGTTATGTTTAGCTTATGTTTACTTAGTTATGTTTAGCTTATGTTTACTTAGTTATGTTTAGCTTATGTTTACTTAGTTATGTTTAGCTTATGTTTACTTAGTTATGTTTAGCTTATGTTTACTTAGTTATGTTTAGCTTATGTTTACTTAGTTATGTTTAGCTTATGTTTACTTAGTTATGTTTAGCTTATGTTTACTTAGTTATGTTTAGCTTATGTTTACTTAGTTATGTTTAGCTTATGTTTACTTAGTTATGTTTAGCTTATGTTTACTTAGTTATGTTTAGCTTATGTTTACTTAGTTATGTTTAGCTTATGTTTACTTAGTTATGTTTAGCTTATGTTTACTTAGTTATGTTTAGCTTATGTTTACTTAGTTATGTTTAGCTTATGTTTACTTAGTTATGTTTAGCTTATGTTTACTTAGTTATGTTTAGCTTATGTTTACTTAGTTATGTTTAGCTTATGTTTACTTAGTTATGTTTAGCTTATGTTTACTTAGTTATGTTTAGCTTATGTTTACTTAGTTATGTTTAGCTTATGTTTACTTAGTTATGTTTAGCTTATGTTTACTTAGTTATGTTTAGCTTATGTTTACTTAGTTATGTTTAGCTTATGTTTACTTAGTTATGTTTAGCTTATGTTTACTTAGTTATGTTTAGCTTATGTTTACTTAGTTATGTTTAGCTTATGTTTACTTAGTTATGTTTAGCTTATGTTTACTTAGTTATGTTTAGCTTATGTTTACTTAGTTATGTTTAGCTTATGTTTACTTAGTTATGTTTAGCTTATGTTTACTTAGTTATGTTTAGCTTATGTTTACTTAGTTATGTTTAGCTTATGTTTACTTAGTTATGTTTAGCTTATGTTTACTTAGTTATGTTTAGCTTATGTTTACTTAGTTATGTTTAGCTTATGTTTACTTAGTTATGTTTAGCTTATGTTTACTTAGTTATGTTTAGCTTATGTTTACTTAGTTATGTTTAGCTTATGTTTACTTAGTTATGTTTAGCTTATGTTTACTTAGTTATGTTTAGCTTATGTTTACTTAGTTATGTTTAGCTTATGTTTACTTAGTTATGTTTAGCTTATGTTTACTTAGTTATGTTTAGCTTATGTTTACTTAGTTATGTTTAGCTTATGTTTACTTAGTTATGTTTAGCTTATGTTTACTTAGTTATGTTTAGCTTATGTTTACTTAGTTATGTTTAGCTTATGTTTACTTAGTTATGTTTAGCTTATGTTTACTTAGTTATGTTTAGCTTATGTTTACTTAGTTATGTTTAGCTTATGTTTACTTAGTTATGTTTAGCTTATGTTTACTTAGTTATGTTTAGCTTATGTTTACTTAGTTATGTTTAGCTTATGTTTACTTAGTTATGTTTAGCTTATGTTTACTTAGTTATGTTTAGCTTATGTTTACTTAGTTATGTTTAGCTTATGTTTACTTAGTTATGTTTAGCTTATGTTTACTTAGTTATGTTTAGCTTATGTTTACTTAGTTATGTTTAGCTTATGTTTACTTAGTTATGTTTAGCTTATGTTTACTTAGTTATGTTTAGCTTATGTTTACTTAGTTATGTTTAGCTTATGTTTACTTAGTTATGTTTAGCTTATGTTTACTTAGTTATGTTTAGCTTATGTTTACTTAGTTATGTTTAGCTTATGTTTACTTAGTTATGTTTAGCTTATGTTTACTTAGTTATGTTTAGCTTATGTTTACTTAGTTATGTTTAGCTTATGTTTACTTAGTTATGTTTAGCTTATGTTTACTTAGTTATGTTTAGCTTATGTTTACTTAGTTATGTTTAGCTTATGTTTACTTAGTTATGTTTAGCTTATGTTTACTTAGTTATGTTTAGCTTATGTTTACTTAGTTATGTTTAGCTTATGTTTACTTAGTTATGTTTAGCTTATGTTTACTTAGTTATGTTTAGCTTATGTTTACTTAGTTATGTTTAGCTTATGTTTACTTAGTTATGTTTAGCTTATGTTTACTTAGTTATGTTTAGCTTATGTTTACTTAGTTATGTTTAGCTTATGTTTACTTAGTTATGTTTAGCTTATGTTTACTTAGTTATGTTTAGCTTATGTTTACTTAGTTATGTTTAGCTTATGTTTACTTAGTTATGTTTAGCTTATGTTTACTTAGTTATGTTTAGCTTATGTTTACTTAGTTATGTTTAGCTTATGTTTACTTAGTTATGTTTAGCTTATGTTTACTTAGTTATGTTTAGCTTATGTTTACTTAGTTATGTTTAGCTTATGTTTACTTAGTTATGTTTAGCTTATGTTTACTTAGTTATGTTTAGCTTATGTTTACTTAGTTATGTTTAGCTTATGTTTACTTAGTTATGTTTAGCTTATGTTTACTTAGTTATGTTTAGCTTATGTTTACTTAGTTATGTTTAGCTTATGTTTACTTAGTTATGTTTAGCTTATGTTTACTTAGTTATGTTTAGCTTATGTTTACTTAGTTATGTTTAGCTTATGTTTACTTAGTTATGTTTAGCTTATGTTTACTTAGTTATGTTTAGCTTATGTTTACTTAGTTATGTTTAGCTTATGTTTACTTAGTTATGTTTAGCTTATGTTTACTTAGTTATGTTTAGCTTATGTTTACTTAGTTATGTTTAGCTTATGTTTACTTAGTTATGTTTAGCTTATGTTTACTTAGTTATGTTTAGCTTATGTTTACTTAGTTATGTTTAGCTTATGTTTACTTAGTTATGTTTAGCTTATGTTTACTTAGTTATGTTTAGCTTATGTTTACTTAGTTATGTTTAGCTTATGTTTACTTAGTTATGTTTAGCTTATGTTTACTTAGTTATGTTTAGCTTATGTTTACTTAGTTATGTTTAGCTTATGTTTACTTAGTTATGTTTAGCTTATGTTTACTTAGTTATGTTTAGCTTATGTTTACTTAGTTATGTTTAGCTTATGTTTACTTAGTTATGTTTAGCTTATGTTTACTTAGTTATGTTTAGCTTATGTTTACTTAGTTATGTTTAGCTTATGTTTACTTAGTTATGTTTAGCTTATGTTTACTTAGTTATGTTTAGCTTATGTTTACTTAGTTATGTTTAGCTTATGTTTACTTAGTTATGTTTAGCTTATGTTTACTTAGTTATGTTTAGCTTATGTTTACTTAGTTATGTTTAGCTTATGTTTACTTAGTTATGTTTAGCTTATGTTTACTTAGTTATGTTTAGCTTATGTTTACTTAGTTATGTTTAGCTTATGTTTACTTAGTTATGTTTAGCTTGCTGTTTACTTAGTTATGTTTAGCTTATGTTTACTTAGTTATGTTTAGCTTATGTTTACTTAGTTATGTTTAGCTTATGTTTACTTAGTTATGTTTAGCTTATGTTTACTTAGTTATGTTTAGCTTATGTTTACTTAGTTATGTTTAGCTTATGTTTACTTAGTTATGTTTAGCTTATGTTTACTTAGTTATGTTTAGCTTATGTTTACTTAGTTATGTTTAGCTTATGTTTACTTAGTTATGTTTAGCTTATGTTTACTTAGTTATGTTTAGCTTATGTTTACTTAGTTATGTTTAGCTTATGTTTACTTAGTTATGTTTAGCTTATGTTTACTTAGTTATGTTTAGCTTATGTTTACTTAGTTATGTTTAGCTTATGTTTACTTAGTTATGTTTAGCTTATGTTTACTTAGTTATGTTTAGCTTATGTTTACTTAGTTATGTTTAGCTTATGTTTACTTAGTTATGTTTAGCTTATGTTTACTTAGTTATGTTTAGCTTATGTTTACTTAGTTATGTTTAGCTTATGTTTACTTAGTTATGTTTAGCTTATGTTTACTTAGTTATGTTTAGCTTATGTTTACTTAGTTATGTTTAGCTTATGTTTACTTAGTTATGTTTAGCTTATGTTTACTTAGTTATGTTTAGCTTATGTTTACTTAGTTATGTTTAGCTTATGTTTACTTAGTTATGTTTAGCTTATGTTTACTTAGTTATGTTTAGCTTATGTTTACTTAGTTATGTTTAGCTTATGTTTACTTAGTTATGTTTAGCTTATGTTTACTTAGTTATGTTTAGCTTATGTTTACTTAGTTATGTTTAGCTTATGTTTACTTAGTTATGTTTAGCTTATGTTTACTTAGTTATGTTTAGCTTATGTTTACTTAGTTATGTTTAGCTTATGTTTACTTAGTTATGTTTAGCTTATGTTTACTTAGTTATGTTTAGCTTATGTTTACTTAGTTATGTTTAGCTTATGTTTACTTAGTTATGTTTAGCTTATGTTTACTTAGTTATGTTTAGCTTATGTTTACTTAGTTATGTTTAGCTTATGTTTACTTAGTTATGTTTAGCTTATGTTTACTTAGTTATGTTTAGCTTATGTTTACTTAGTTATGTTTAGCTTATGTTTACTTAGTTATGTTTAGCTTATGTTTACTTAGTTATGTTTAGCTTATGTTTACTTAGTTATGTTTAGCTTATGTTTACTTAGTTATGTTTAGCTTATGTTTACTTAGTTATGTTTAGCTTATGTTTACTTAGTTATGTTTAGCTTATGTTTACTTAGTTATGTTTAGCTTATGTTTACTTAGTTATGTTTAGCTTATGTTTACTTAGTTATGTTTAGCTTATGTTTACTTAGTTATGTTTAGCTTATGTTTACTTAGTTATGTTTAGCTTATGTTTACTTAGTTATGTTTAGCTTATGTTTACTTAGTTATGTTTAGCTTATGTTTACTTAGTTATGTTTAGCTTATGTTTACTTAGTTATGTTTAGCTTATGTTTACTTAGTTATGTTTAGCTTATGTTTACTTAGTTATGTTTAGCTTATGTTTACTTAGTTATGTTTAGCTTATGTTTACTTAGTTATGTTTAGCTTATGTTTACTTAGTTATGTTTAGCTTATGTTTACTTAGTTATGTTTAGCTTATGTTTACTTAGTTATGTTTAGCTTATGTTTACTTAGTTATGTTTAGCTTATGTTTACTTAGTTATGTTTAGCTTATGTTTACTTAGTTATGTTTAGCTTATGTTTACTTAGTTATGTTTAGCTTATGTTTACTTAGTTATGTTTAGCTTATGTTTACTTAGTTATGTTTAGCTTATGTTTACTTAGTTATGTTTAGCTTATGTTTACTTAGTTATGTTTAGCTTATGTTTACTTAGTTATGTTTAGCTTATGTTTACTTAGTTATGTTTAGCTTATGTTTACTTAGTTATGTTTAGCTTATGTTTACTTAGTTATGTTTAGCTTATGTTTACTTAGTTATGTTTAGCTTATGTTTACTTAGTTATGTTTAGCTTATGTTTACTTAGTTATGTTTAGCTTATGTTTACTTAGTTATGTTTAGCTTATGTTTACTTAGTTATGTTTAGCTTATGTTTACTTAGTTATGTTTAGCTTATGTTTACTTAGTTATGTTTAGCTTATGTTTACTTAGTTATGTTTAGCTTATGTTTACTTAGTTATGTTTAGCTTATGTTTACTTAGTTATGTTTAGCTTATGTTTACTTAGTTATGTTTAGCTTATGTTTACTTAGTTATGTTTAGCTTATGTTTACTTAGTTATGTTTAGCTTATGTTTACTTAGTTATGTTTAGCTTATGTTTACTTAGTTATGTTTAGCTTATGTTTACTTAGTTATGTTTAGCTTATGTTTACTTAGTTATGTTTAGCTTATGTTTACTTAGTTATGTTTAGCTTATGTTTACTTAGTTATGTTTAGCTTATGTTTACTTAGTTATGTTTAGCTTATGTTTACTTAGTTATGTTTAGCTTATGTTTACTTAGTTATGTTTAGCTTATGTTTACTTAGTTATGTTTAGCTTATGTTTACTTAGTTATGTTTAGCTTATGTTTACTTAGTTATGTTTAGCTTATGTTTACTTAGTTATGTTTAGCTTATGTTTACTTAGTTATGTTTAGCTTATGTTTACTTAGTTATGTTTAGCTTATGTTTACTTAGTTATGTTTAGCTTATGTTTACTTAGTTATGTTTAGCTTATGTTTACTTAGTTATGTTTAGCTTATGTTTACTTAGTTATGTTTAGCTTATGTTTACTTAGTTATGTTTAGCTTATGTTTACTTAGTTATGTTTAGCTTATGTTTACTTAGTTATGTTTAGCTTATGTTTACTTAGTTATGTTTAGCTTATGTTTACTTAGTTATGTTTAGCTTATGTTTACTTAGTTATGTTTAGCTTATGTTTACTTAGTTATGTTTAGCTTATGTTTACTTAGTTATGTTTAGCTTATGTTTACTTAGTTATGTTTAGCTTATGTTTACTTAGTTATGTTTAGCTTATGTTTACTTAGTTATGTTTAGCTTATGTTTACTTAGTTATGTTTAGCTTATGTTTACTTAGTTATGTTTAGCTTATGTTTACTTAGTTATGTTTAGCTTATGTTTACTTAGTTATGTTTAGCTTATGTTTACTTAGTTATGTTTAGCTTATGTTTACTTAGTTATGTTTAGCTTATGTTTACTTAGTTATGTTTAGCTTATGTTTACTTAGTTATGTTTAGCTTATGTTTACTTAGTTATGTTTAGCTTATGTTTACTTAGTTATGTTTAGCTTATGTTTACTTAGTTATGTTTAGCTTATGTTTACTTAGTTATGTTTAGCTTATGTTTACTTAGTTATGTTTAGCTTATGTTTACTTAGTTATGTTTAGCTTATGTTTACTTAGTTATGTTTAGCTTATGTTTACTTAGTTATGTTTAGCTTATGTTTACTTAGTTATGTTTAGCTTATGTTTACTTAGTTATGTTTAGCTTATGTTTACTTAGTTATGTTTAGCTTATGTTTACTTAGTTATGTTTAGCTTATGTTTACTTAGTTATGTTTAGCTTATGTTTACTTAGTTATGTTTAGCTTATGTTTACTTAGTTATGTTTAGCTTATGTTTACTTAGTTATGTTTAGCTTATGTTTACTTAGTTATGTTTAGCTTATGTTTACTTAGTTATGTTTAGCTTATGTTTACTTAGTTATGTTTAGCTTATGTTTACTTAGTTATGTTTAGCTTATGTTTACTTAGTTATGTTTAGCTTATGTTTACTTAGTTATGTTTAGCTTATGTTTACTTAGTTATGTTTAGCTTATGTTTACTTAGTTATGTTTAGCTTATGTTTACTTAGTTATGTTTAGCTTATGTTTACTTAGTTATGTTTAGCTTATGTTTACTTAGTTATGTTTAGCTTATGTTTACTTAGTTATGTTTAGCTTATGTTTACTTAGTTATGTTTAGCTTATGTTTACTTAGTTATGTTTAGCTTATGTTTACTTAGTTATGTTTAGCTTATGTTTACTTAGTTATGTTTAGCTTATGTTTACTTAGTTATGTTTAGCTTATGTTTACTTAGTTATGTTTAGCTTATGTTTACTTAGTTATGTTTAGCTTATGTTTACTTAGTTATGTTTAGCTTATGTTTACTTAGTTATGTTTAGCTTATGTTTACTTAGTTATGTTTAGCTTATGTTTACTTAGTTATGTTTAGCTTATGTTTACTTAGTTATGTTTAGCTTATGTTTACTTAGTTATGTTTAGCTTGGTTTACTTAGTTATGTTTAGCTTATGTTTACTTAGTTATGTTTAGCTTATGTTTACTTAGTTATGTTTAGCTTATGTTTACTTAGTTATGTTTAGCTTATGTTTACTTAGTTATGTTTAGCTTATGTTTACTTAGTTATGTTTAGCTTATGTTTACTTAGTTATGTTTAGCTTATGTTTACTTAGTTATGTTTAGCTTGCGTTTACTTAGTTATGTTTAGCTTATGTTTACTTAGTTATGTTTAGCTTATGTTTACTTAGTTATGTTTAGCTTATGTTTACTTAGTTATGTTTAGCTTATGTTTACTTAGTTATGTTTAGCTTATGTTTACTTAGTTATGTTTAGCTTATGTTTACTTAGTTATGTTTAGCTTATGTTTACTTAGTTATGTTTAGCTTGCGTTTACTTAGTTATGTTTAGCTTATGTTTACTTAGTTACGTTTAGCTTGCGTTTACTTAGTTATGTTTAGCTTATGTTTACTTAGTTATGTTTAGCTTATGTTTACTTAGTTATGTTTAGCTTATGTTTACTTAGTTATGTTTAGCTTATGTTTACTTAGTTATGTTTAGCTTATGTTTACTTAGTTATGTTTAGCTTATGTTTACTTAGTTATGTTTAGCTTATGTTTACTTAGTTATGTTTAGCTTATGTTTACTTAGTTATGTTTAGCTTATGTTTACTTAGTTATGTTTAGCTTATGTTTACTTAGTTATGTTTAGCTTATGTTTACTTAGTTATGTTTAGCTTATGTTTACTTAGTTATGTTTAGCTTATGTTTACTTAGTTATGTTTAGCTTATGTTTACTTAGTTATGTTTAGCTTATGTTTACTTAGTTATGTTTAGCTTATGTTTACTTAGTTATGTTTAGCTTATGTTTACTTAGTTATGTTTAGCTTATGTTTACTTAGTTATGTTTAGCTTATGTTTACTTAGTTATGTTTAGCTTATGTTTACTTAGTTATGTTTAGCTTATGTTTACTTAGTTATGTTTAGCTTATGTTTACTTAGTTATGTTTAGCTTATGTTTACTTAGTTATGTTTAGCTTATGTTTACTTAGTTATGTTTAGCTTATGTTTACTTAGTTATGTTTAGCTTATGTTTACTTAGTTATGTTTAGCTTATGTTTACTTAGTTATGTTTAGCTTATGTTTACTTAGTTATGTTTAGCTTATGTTTACTTAGTTATGTTTAGCTTATGTTTACTACTTAGTTATGTTTAGCTTATGTTTACTTAGTTATGTTTAGCTTATGTTTACTTAGTTATGTTTAGCTTATGTTTACTTAGTTATGTTTAGCTTATGTTTACTTAGTTATGTTTAGCTTATGTTTACTTAGTTATGTTTAGCTTATGTTTACTTAGTTATGTTTAGCTTATGTTTACTTAGTTATGTTTAGCTTGTGTTTACTTAGTTATGTTTAGCTTATGTTTACTTAGTTATGTTTAGCTTATGTTTACTTAGTTATGTTTAGCTTATGTTTACTTAGTTATGTTTAGCTTATGTTTACTTAGTTATGTTTAGCTTATGTTTACTTAGTTATGTTTAGCTTATGTTTACTTAGTTATGTTTAGCTTATGTTTACTTAGTTATGTTTAGCTTATGTTTACTTAGTTATGTTTAGCTTATGTTTACTTAGTTATGTTTAGCTTATGTTTACTTAGTTATGTTTAGCTTATGTTTACTTAGTTATGTTTAGCTTATGTTTACTTAGTTATGTTTAGCTTATGTTTACTTAGTTATGTTTAGCTTATGTTTACTTAGTTATGTTTAGCTTATGTTTACTTAGTTATGTTTAGCTTATGTTTACTTAGTTATGTTTAGCTTATGTTTACTTAGTTATGTTTAGCTTATGTTTACTTAGTTATGTTTAGCTTATGTTTACTTAGTTATGTTTAGCTTATGTTTACTTAGTTATGTTTAGCTTATGTTTACTTAGTTATGTTTAGCTTATGTTTACTTAGTTATGTTTAGCTTATGTTTACTTAGTTATGTTTAGCTTATGTTTACTTAGTTATGTTTAGCTTATGTTTACTTAGTTATGTTTAGCTTATGTTTACTTAGTTATGTTTAGCTTATGTTTACTTAGTTATGTTTAGCTTATGTTTACTTAGTTATGTTTAGCTTATGTTTACTTAGTTATGTTTAGCTTATGTTTACTTAGTTATGTTTAGCTTATGTTTACTTAGTTATGTTTAGCTTATGTTTACTTAGTTATGTTTAGATTATGTTTACTTAGTTATGTTTAGCTTATGTTTACTTAGTTATGTTTAGCTTATGTTTACTTAGTTATGTTTAGCTTATGTTTACTTAGTTATGTTTAGCTTATGTTTACTTAGTTATGTTTAGCTTATGTTTACTTAGTTATGTTTAGCTTATGTTTACTTAGTTATGTTTAGCTTATGTTTACTTAGTTATGTTTAGCTTATGTTTACTTAGTTATGTTTAGCTTATGTTTACTTAGTTATGTTTAGCTTGCGTTTACTTAGTTATGTTTAGCTTGTGTTTACTTAGTTATGTTTAGCTTATGTTTACTTAGTTATGTTTAGCTTATGTTTACTTAGTTATGTTTAGCTTATGTTTACTTAGTTATGTTTAGTTTATGTTTACTTAGTTATGTTTAGCTTATGTTTACTTAGTTATGGTTAGCTTATGTTTACTTAGTTATGTTTAGCTTATGTTTACTTAGTTATGTTTAGCTTATGTTTACTTAGTTATGTTTAGCTTATGTTTACTTAGTTATGTTTAGCTTATGTTTACTTAGTTATGTTTAGCTTATGTTTACTTAGTTATGTTTAGCTTATGTTTACTTAGTTATGTTTAGCTTATGTTTACTTAGTTATGTTTAGCTTATGTTTACTTAGTTATGTTTAGCTTATGTTTACTTAGTTATGTTTAGCTTATGTTTACTTAGTTATGTTTAGCTTATGTTTACTTAGTTATGTTTAGCTTATGTTTACTTAGTTATGTTTAGCTTATGTTTACTTAGTTATGTTTAGCTTATGTTTACTTAGTTATGTTTAGCTTATGTTTACTTAGTTATGTTTAGCTTATGTTTACTTAGTTATGTTTAGCTTATGTTTACTTAGTTATGTTTAGCGTATGTTTACTTAGTTATGTTTTGCTTATGTTTACTTAGTTATGTTTAGATTATGTTTACTTAGTTATGTTTAGCTTATGTTTACTTAGTTATGTTTAGCTTATGTTTACTTAGTTATGTTTAGCTTGTGTTTACTTAGTTATGTTTAGCTTATGTTTACTTAGTTATGTTTAGCTTATGTTTACTTAGTTATGTTTAGCTTATGTTTACTTAGTTATGTTTAGCTTGCGTTTACTTAGTTATGTTTAGCTTATGTTTACTTAGTTATGTTTAGCTTGCGTTTACTTAGTTATGTTTAGCTTATGTTTACTTAGTTATGTTTAGCTTATGTTTACTTAGTTATGTTTAGCTTATGTTTACTTAGTTATGTTTAGCTTATGTTTACTTATTTATGTTTAGCTTATGTTTGCTTAGTTATGTTTAGCTTATGTTTACTTAGTTATGTTTAGCTTATGTTTACTTAGTTATGTTTAGCTTATGTTTACTTAGTTATGTTTAGCTTGCGTTTACTTAGTTATGTTTAGCTTATGTTTACTTAGTTATGTTTAGCTTATGTTTACTTAGTTATGTTTAGCTTATGTTTACTTAGTTATGTTTAGCATATGTTTACTTAGTTATGTTTAGCTTATGTTTACTTAGTTATGTTTAGCTTATGTTTACTTAGTTATGTTTAGCTTATGTTTACTTAGTTGTGTTTAGCTTATGTTTACTTAGTTATGTTTAGCTTATGTTTACTTAGTTATGTTTAGCTTATGTTTACTTAGTTATGTTTAGCTTGTGTTTACTTAGTTATGTTTAGCTTATGTTTACTTAGTTATGTTTAGCTTATGTTTACTTAGTTATGTTTAGCTTATGTTTACTTAGTTATGTTTAGCTTATGTTTACTTAGTTATGTTTAGCTTATGTTTACTTAGTTATGTTTAGCTTATGTTTACTTAGTTATGTTTAGCTTGTGTTTACTTAGTTATGTTTAGCTTATGTTTACTTAGTTATGTTTAGCTTATGTTTACTTAGTTATGTTTAGCTTATGTTTACTTAGTTATGTTTAGCTTATGTTTACTTAGTTATATTTAGCTTATGTTTACTTAGTTATGTTTAGTTATGTTTACTTAGTTATGTTTAGCTTATGTTTAGTTAGTTATGTTTAGCTTGTATTTACTTAGTTATGTTTAGCTTGCGTTTACTTAGTTATGTTTAGCTTATGTTTACTTAGTTATGTTTAGCTTATGTTTACTTAGTTATGTTTAGCTTATGTTTACTTAGTTATGTTTAGCTTATGTTTACTTAGTTATGTTTAGCTTATGTTTACTTAGTTATGTTTAGCTTATGTTTACTTAGTTATGTTTAGCTTATGTTTACTTAGTTATGTTTAGCTTGCGTTTACTTAGTTATGTTTAGCTTATGTTTACTTAGTTATGTTTAGCTTATGTTTACTTAGTTATGTTTAGCTTATGTTTACTTAGTTATGTTTAGCTTATGTTTACTTAGTTATGTTTAGCTTATGTTTACTTAGTTATGTTTAGCTTATGTTTACTTAGTTATGTTTAGCTTATGTTTACTTAGTTATGTTTAGCTTATGTTTACTTAGTTATGTTTAGCTTATGTTTACTTAGTTATGTTTAGCTTATGTTTACTTAGTTATGTTTAGCTTATGTTTACTTAGTTATGTTTAGCTTATGTTTACTTAGTTATGTTTAGCTTATGTTTACTTAGTTATGTTTAGCTTATGTTTACTTAGTTATGTTTAGCTTATGTTTACTTAGTTATGTTTAGCTTGTGTTTACTTAGTTATATTTAGCTTATGTTTACTTAGTTATGTTTAGCTTATGTTTACTTAGTTATGTTTAACTTATGTTTACTTAGTTATGTTTAGCTTATGTTTACTTAGTTATGTTTAGCTTGTATTTACTTAGTTATGTTTAGCTTGCGTTTACTTAGTTATGTTTAGCTTATGTTTACTTAGTTATGTTTAGCTTATGTTTACTTAGTTATGTTTAGCTTATGTTTACTTAGTTATGTTTAGCTTATGTTTACTTAGTTATGTTTAGCTTATGTTTACTTAGTTATGTTTAGCTTGTGTTTACTTAGTTATGTTTAGCTTATGTTTACTTAGTTATGTTTAGCTTATGTTTACTTAGTTATGTTTAGCTTGTGTTTACTTAGTTATGTTTAGCTTATGTTTACTTAGTTATGTTTAGCTTATGTTTACTTAGTTATGTTTAGCTTGTGTTTACTTAGTTATGTTTAGCTTATGTTTACTTAATTATGTTTAGCTTATGTTTACTTAGTTATGTTTAGCTTGCGTTTACTTAGTTATGTTTAGCTTATGTTTACTTAGTTATGTTTAGCTTATGTTTACTTAGTTATGTTTAGCTTGCGTTTACTTAGTTATGTTTAGCTTGTGTTTACTTAGTTATGTTTAGCTTATGTTTACTTAGTTATGTTTAGCTTATGTTTACTTAGTTATGTTTAGCTTATGTTTACTTAGTTATGTTTAGCTTATGTTTACTTAGTTATGTTTAGCTTGTATTTACTTAGTTATGTTTAGCTTGCGTTTACTTAGTTATGTTTAGCTTATGTTTACTTAGTTATGTTTAGCTTGTGTTTACTTAGTTATGTTTAGCTTATGTTTACTTAGTTATGTTTAGCTTATGTTTACTTAGTTATGTTTAGCTTGTGTTTACTTAGTTATGTTTAGCTTATGTTTACTTAGTTATGTTTAGCTTATGTTTACTTAGTTATGTTTAGCTTATGTTTACTTAGTTATGTTTAGCTTATGTTTACTTAGTTATGTTTAGCTTGCGTTTACTTAGTTATGTTTAGCTTATGTTTACTTAGTTATGTTTAGCTTATGTTTACTTAGTTATGTTTAGCTTATGTTTACTTAGTTATGTTTAGCTTATGTTTACTTAGTTATGTTTAGCTTATGTTTACTTAGTTGTGTTTAGCTTATGTTTACTTAGTTATGTTTAGCTTATGTTTACTTAGTTATGTTTAGCTTATGTTTACTTAGTTATGTTTAGCTTGTGTTTACTTAGTTATGTTTAGCTTATGTTTACTTAGTTATGTTTAGCTTATGTTTACTTAGTTATGTTTAGCTTATGTTTACTTAGTTATGTTTAGCTTATGTTTACTTAGTTATGTTTAGCTTATGTTTACTTAGTTATGTTTAGCTTATGTTTACTTAGTTATGTTTAGCTTGTGTTTACTTAGTTATGTTTAGCTTATGTTTACTTAGTTATGTTTAGCTTATGTTTACTTAGTTATGTTTAGCTTATGTTTACTTAGTTATGTTTAGCTTATGTTTACTTAGTTATATTTAGCTTATGTTTACTTAGTTATGTTTAGTTATGTTTACTTAGTTATGTTTAGCTTATGTTTAGTTAGTTATGTTTAGCTTGTATTTACTTAGTTATGTTTAGCTTGCGTTTACTTAGTTATGTTTAGCTTATGTTTACTTAGTTATGTTTAGCTTATGTTTACTTAGTTATGTTTAGCTTATGTTTACTTAGTTATGTTTAGCTTATGTTTACTTAGTTATGTTTAGCTTATGTTTACTTAGTTATGTTTAGCTTATGTTTACTTAGTTATGTTTAGCTTATGTTTACTTAGTTATGTTTAGCTTGCGTTTACTTAGTTATGTTTAGCTTATGTTTACTTAGTTATGTTTAGCTTATGTTTACTTAGTTATGTTTAGCTTATGTTTACTTAGTTATGTTTAGCTTATGTTTACTTAGTTATGTTTAGCTTATGTTTACTTAGTTATGTTTAGCTTATGTTTACTTAGTTATGTTTAGCTTATGTTTACTTAGTTATGTTTAGCTTATGTTTACTTAGTTATGTTTAGCTTATGTTTACTTAGTTATGTTTAGCTTATGTTTACTTAGTTATGTTTAGCTTATGTTTACTTAGTTATGTTTAGCTTATGTTTACTTAGTTATGTTTAGCTTATGTTTACTTAGTTATGTTTAGCTTATGTTTACTTAGTTATGTTTAGCTTATGTTTACTTAGTTATGTTTAGCTTGTGTTTACTTAGTTATATTTAGCTTATGTTTACTTAGTTATGTTTAGCTTATGTTTACTTAGTTATGTTTAACTTATGTTTACTTAGTTATGTTTAGCTTATGTTTACTTAGTTATGTTTAGCTTGTATTTACTTAGTTATGTTTAGCTTGCGTTTACTTAGTTATGTTTAGCTTATGTTTACTTAGTTATGTTTAGCTTATGTTTACTTAGTTATGTTTAGCTTATGTTTACTTAGTTATGTTTAGCTTATGTTTACTTAGTTATGTTTAGCTTATGTTTACTTAGTTATGTTTAGCTTGTGTTTACTTAGTTATGTTTAGCTTATGTTTACTTAGTTATGTTTAGCTTATGTTTACTTAGTTATGTTTAGCTTGTGTTTACTTAGTTATGTTTAGCTTATGTTTACTTAGTTATGTTTAGCTTATGTTTACTTAGTTATGTTTAGCTTGTGTTTACTTAGTTATGTTTAGCTTATGTTTACTTAATTATGTTTAGCTTATGTTTACTTAGTTATGTTTAGCTTGCGTTTACTTAGTTATGTTTAGCTTATGTTTACTTAGTTATGTTTAGCTTATGTTTACTTAGTTATGTTTAGCTTGCGTTTACTTAGTTATGTTTAGCTTGTGTTTACTTAGTTATGTTTAGCTTATGTTTACTTAGTTATGTTTAGCTTATGTTTACTTAGTTATGTTTAGCTTATGTTTACTTAGTTATGTTTAGCTTATGTTTACTTAGTTATGTTTAGCTTGTATTTACTTAGTTATGTTTAGCTTGCGTTTACTTAGTTATGTTTAGCTTATGTTTACTTAGTTATGTTTAGCTTGTGTTTACTTAGTTATGTTTAGCTTATGTTTACTTAGTTATGTTTAGCTTATGTTTACTTAGTTATGTTTAGCTTGTGTTTACTTAGTTATGTTTAGCTTATGTTTACTTAGTTATGTTTAGCTTATGTTTACTTAGTTATGTTTAGCTTATGTTTACTTAGTTATGTTTAGCTTATGTTTACTTAGTTATGTTTAGCTTGCGTTTACTTAGTTATGTTTAGCTTATGTTTACTTAGTTATGTTTAGCTTATGTTTACTTAGTTATGTTTAGCTTATGTTTACTTAGTTATGTTTAGCTTATGTTTACTTAGTTATGTTTAGCTTATGTTTACTTAGTTGTGTTTAGCTTATGTTTACTTAGTTATGTTTAGCTTATGTTTACTTAGTTATGTTTAGCTTATGTTTACTTAGTTATGTTTAGCTTGTGTTTACTTAGTTATGTTTAGCTTATGTTTACTTAGTTATGTTTAGCTTGTGTTTACTTAGTTATGTTTAGCTTATGTTTACTTAATTATGTTTAGCTTATGTTTACTTAGTTATGTTTAGCTTATGTTTACTTAGTTATGTTTAGCTTATGTTTACTTAGTTATATTTAGCTTATGTTTACTTAGTTATGTTTAGCTTATGTTTACTTAGTTATGTTTAGCTTATGTTTACTTAGTTATGTTTAGCTTATGTTTACTTAGTTATGTTTAGCTTATGTTTACTTAGTTATGTTTAGCTTATGTTTACTTAGTTATGTTTAGCTTACGTTTACTTAGTTATGTTTAGCTTGCGTTTCTTAGTTATGTTTAGCTTATGTTTACTTAATTATGTTTAGCTTATGTTTACTTAGTTATGTTTAGCTTATGTTTACTTAGTTATGTTTAGCTTATGTTTACTTAGTTATGTTTAGCTTATGTTTACTTAGTTATATTTAGCTTATGTTTACTTAGTTATGTTTAGCTTATGTTTACTTAGTTATGTTTAGCTTATGTTTACTTAGTTATGTTTAGCTTATGTTTACTTAGTTATGTTTAGCTTATGTTTACTTAGTTATGTTTAGCTTATGTTTACTTAGTTATGTTTAGCTTATGTTTACTTAGTTATGTTTAGCTTATGTTTACTTAGTTATGTTTAGCTTATGTTTACTTAGTTATGTTTAGCTTATGTTTACTTAGTTATGTTTAGCTTGTGTTTACTTAGTTATGTTTAGCTTATGTTTACTTAGTTATGTTTAGCTTATGTTTACTTAGTTATGTTTAGCTTATGTTTACTTAGTTATGTTTAGCTTATGTTTACTTAGTTATGTTTAGCTTATGTTTACTTAGTTATGTTTAGCTTATGTTTACTTAGTTATGTTTAGCTTATGTTTACTTAGTTATGTTTAGCTTATGTTTACTTAGTTATGTTTAGCTTATGTTTACTTAGTTATGTTTAGCTTATGTTTACTTAGTTATGTTTAGCTTATGTTTACTTAGTTATGTTTAGCTTATGTTTACTTAGTTATGTTTAGCTTATGTTTACTTAGTTATGTTTAGCTTATGTTTACTTAGTTATGTTTAGCTTATGTTTACTTAGTTATGTTTAGCTTATGTTTACTTAGTTATGTTTAGCTTATGCTTACTTAGTTATGTTTACTTAGTTATGTTTAGCTTATGTTTACTTAATTATGTTTAGCTTATGTTTACTTAGTTATGTTTAGCTTATGTTTACTTAATTATGTTTAGCTTATGTTTACTTAGTTATGTTTAGCTTATGTTTACTTAGTTATGTTTAGCTTATGTTTACTTAGTTATGTTTACTTAGTTATGTTTAGCTTATGTTTACTTAATTATGTTTAGCTTATGTTTACTTAGTTATGTTTAGCTTATGTTTACTTAGTTATGTTTAGCTTATGTTTACTTAGTTATGTTTAGCTTATGTTTACTTAGTTATATTTAGCTTATGTTTACTTAGTTATGTTTAGCTTATGTTTACTTAGTTATGTTTAGCTTATGTTTACTTAGTTATGTTTAGCTTATGTTTACTTAGTTATGTTTAGCTTGTGTTTACTTAGTTATGTTTAGCTTATGTTTACTTAGTTATGTTTAGCTTATGTTTACTTAGTTATGTTTAGCTTGTGTTTACTTAGTTATGTTTAGCTTATGTTTACTTAATTATGTTTAGCTTATGTTTACTTAGTTATGTTTAGCTTGCGTTTACTTAGTTATGTTTAGCTTATGTTTACTTAGTTATGTTTAGCTTATGTTTACTTAGTTATGTTTAGCTTGCGTTTACTTAGTTATGTTTAGCTTGTGTTTACTTAGTTATGTTTAGCTTATGTTTACTTAGTTATGTTTAGCTTATGTTTACTTAGTTATGTTTAGCTTATGTTTACTTAGTTATGTTTAGCTTATGTTTACTTAGTTATGTTTAGCTTGTATTTACTTAGTTATGTTTAGCTTGCGTTTACTTAGTTATGTTTAGCTTATGTTTACTTAGTTATGTTTAGCTTGTGTTTACTTAGTTATGTTTAGCTTATGTTTACTTAGTTATGTTTAGCTTATGTTTACTTAGTTATGTTTAGCTTGTGTTTACTTAGTTATGTTTAGCTTATGTTTACTTAGTTATGTTTAGCTTATGTTTACTTAGTTATGTTTAGCTTATGTTTACTTAGTTATGTTTAGCTTATGTTTACTTAGTTATGTTTAGCTTGCGTTTACTTAGTTATGTTTAGCTTATGTTTACTTAGTTATGTTTAGCTTATGTTTACTTAGTTATGTTTAGCTTATGTTTACTTAGTTATGTTTAGCTTATGTTTACTTAGTTATGTTTAGCTTATGTTTACTTAGTTATGTTTAGCTTATGTTTACTTAGTTATGTTTAGCTTATGTTTACTTAGTTATGTTTAGCTTATGTTTACTTAGTTATGTTTAGCTTATGTTTACTTAGTTATGTTTAGCTTATGTTTACTTAGTTATGTTTAGCTTATGTTTACTTAGTTATGTTTAGCTTATGTTTACTTAGTTATGTTTAGCTTATGTTTACTTAGTTATGTTTAGCTTATGTTTACTTAGTTATGTTTAGCTTATGTTTACTTAGTTATGTTTAGCTTATGTTTACTTAGTTATGTTTAGCTTATGTTTACTTAGTTATGTTTAGCTTATGTTTACTTAGTTATGTTTAGCTTATGTTTACTTAGTTATGTTTAGCTTATGTTTACTTAGTTATGTTTAGCTTATGTTTACTTAGTTATGTTTAGCTTATGTTTACTTAGTTATGTTTAGCTTATGTTTACTTAGTTATGTTTAGCTTATGTTTACTTAGTTATGTTTAGCTTATGTTTACTTAGTTATGTTTAGCTTATGTTTACTTAGTTATGTTTAGCTTATGTTTACTTAGTTATGTTTAGCTTATGTTTACTTAGTTATGTTTAGCTTATGTTTACTTAGTTATGTTTAGCTTATGTTTACTTAGTTATGTTTAGCTTATGTTTACTTAGTTATGTTTAGCTTATGTTTACTTAGTTATGTTTAGCTTATGTTTACTTAGTTATGTTTAGCTTATGTTTACTTAGTTATGTTTAGCTTATGTTTACTTAGTTATGTTTAGCTTATGTTTACTTAGTTATGTTTAGCTTATGTTTACTTAGTTATGTTTAGCTTATGTTTACTTAGTTATGTTTAGCTTATGTTTACTTAGTTATGTTTAGCTTATGTTTACTTAGTTATGTTTAGCTTATGTTTACTTAGTTATGTTTAGCTTATGTTTACTTAGTTATGTTTAGCTTATGTTTACTTAGTTATGTTTAGCTTATGTTTACTTAGTTATGTTTAGCTTATGTTTACTTAGTTATGTTTAGCTTATGTTTACTTAGTTATGTTTAGCTTATGTTTACTTAGTTATGTTTAGCTTATGTTTACTTAGTTATGTTTAGCTTATGTTTACTTAGTTATGTTTAGCTTATGTTTACTTAGTTATGTTTAGCTTATGTTTACTTAGTTATGTTTAGCTTATGTTTACTTAGTTATGTTTAGCTTATGTTTACTTAGTTATGTTTAGCTTATGTTTACTTAGTTATGTTTAGCTTATGTTTACTTAGTTATGTTTAGCTTATGTTTACTTAGTTATGTTTACTTAGTTATGTTTAGCTTATGTTTACTTAGTTATGTTTAGCTTATGTTTACTTAGTTATGTTTAGCTTATGTTTACTTAGTTATGTTTAGCTTATGTTTACTTAGTTATGTTTAGCTTATGTTTACTTAGTTATGTTTAGCTTATGTTTACTTAGTTATGTTTAGCTTATGTTTACTTAGTTATGTTTAGCTTATGTTTACTTAGTTATGTTTAGCTTATGTTTACTTAGTTATGTTTAGCTTATGTTTACTTAGTTATGTTTAGCTTATGTTTACTTAGTTATGTTTAGCTTATGTTTACTTAGTTATGTTTAGCTTATGTTTACTTAGTTATGTTTAGCTTATGTTTACTTAGTTATGTTTAGCTTATGTTTACTTAGTTATGTTTAGCTTATGTTTAGCTTATGTTTACTTAGTTATGTTTAGCTTATGTTTACTTAGTTATGTTTAGCTTATGTTTACTTAGTTATGTTTAGCTTATGTTTACTTAGTTATGTTTAGCTTATGTTTACTTAGTTATGTTTAGCTTATGTTTACTTAGTTATGTTTAGCTTATGTTTACTTAGTTATGTTTAGCTTATGTTTACTTAGTTATGTTTAGCTTATGTTTACTTAGTTATGTTTAGCTTATGTTTACTTAGTTATGTTTAGCTTATGTTTACTTAGTTATGTTTAGCTTATGTTTACTTAGTTATGTTTAGCTTATGTTTACTTAGTTATGTTTAGCTTATGTTTACTTAGTTATGTTTAGCTTATGTTTACTTAGTTATGTTTAGCTTATGTTTACTTAGTTATGTTTAGCTTATGTTTACTTAGTTATGTTTAGCTTATGTTTACTTAGTTATGTTTAGCTTATGTTTACTTAGTTATGTTTAGCTTATGTTTACTTAGTTATGTTTAGCTTATGTTTACTTAGTTATGTTTAGCTTATGTTTACTTAGTTATGTTTAGCTTATGTTTACTTAGTTATGTTTAGCTTATGTTTACTTAGTTATGTTTAGCTTATGTTTACTTAGTTATGTTTAGCTTATGTTTACTTAGTTATGTTTAGCTTATGTTTACTTAGTTATGTTTAGCTTATGTTTACTTAGTTATGTTTAGCTTATGTTTACTTAGTTATGTTTAGCTTATGTTTACTTAGTTATGTTTAGCTTATGTTTACTTAGTTATGTTTAGCTTATGTTTACTTAGTTATGTTTAGCTTATGTTTACTTAGTTATGTTTAGCTTATGTTTACTTAGTTATGTTTAGCTTATGTTTACTTAGTTATGTTTAGCTTATGTTTACTTAGTTATGTTTAGCTTATGTTTACTTAGTTATGTTTAGCTTATGTTTACTTAGTTATGTTTAGCTTATGTTTACTTAGTTATGTTTAGCTTATGTTTACTTAGTTATGTTTAGCTTATGTTTACTTAGTTATGTTTAGCTTATGTTTACTTAGTTATGTTTAGCTTATGTTTACTTAGTTATGTTTAGCTTATGTTTACTTAGTTATGTTTAGCTTATGTTTACTTAGTTATGTTTAGCTTATGTTTACTTAGTTATGTTTAGCTTATGTTTACTTAGTTATGTTTAGCTTATGTTTACTTAGTTATGTTTAGCTTATGTTTACTTAGTTATGTTTAGCTTATGTTTACTTAGTTATGTTTAGCTTATGTTTACTTAGTTATGTTTAGCTTATGTTTACTTAGTTATGTTTAGCTTATGTTTACTTAGTTATGTTTAGCTTATGTTTACTTAGTTATGTTTAGCTTATGTTTACTTAGTTATGTTTAGCTTATGTTTACTTAGTTATGTTTAGCTTATGTTTACTTAGTTATGTTTAGCTTATGTTTACTTAGTTATGTTTAGCTTATGTTTACTTAGTTATGTTTAGCTTATGTTTACTTAGTTATGTTTAGCTTATGTTTACTTAGTTATGTTTAGCTTATGTTTACTTAGTTATGTTTAGCTTATGTTTACTTAGTTATGTTTAGCTTATGTTTACTTAGTTATGTTTAGCTTATGTTTACTTAGTTATGTTTAGCTTATGTTTACTTAGTTATGTTTAGCTTATGTTTACTTAGTTATGTTTAGCTTATGTTTACTTAGTTATGTTTAGCTTATGTTTACTTAGTTATGTTTAGCTTATGTTTACTTAGTTATGTTTAGCTTATGTTTACTTAGTTATGTTTAGCTTATGTTTACTTAGTTATGTTTAGCTTATGTTTACTTAGTTATGTTTAGCTTATGTTTACTTAGTTATGTTTAGCTTATGTTTACTTAGTTATGTTTAGCTTATGTTTACTTAGTTATGTTTAGCTTATGTTTACTTAGTTATGTTTAGCTTATGTTTACTTAGTTATGTTTAGCTTATGTTTACTTAGTTATGTTTAGCTTATGTTTACTTAGTTATGTTTAGCTTATGTTTACTTAGTTATGTTTAGCTTATGTTTACTTAGTTATGTTTAGCTTATGTTTACTTAGTTATGTTTAGCTTATGTTTACTTAGTTATGTTTAGCTTATGTTTACTTAGTTATGTTTAGCTTATGTTTACTTAGTTATGTTTAGCTTATGTTTACTTAGTTATGTTTAGCTTATGTTTACTTAGTTATGTTTAGCTTATGTTTACTTAGTTATGTTTAGCTTATGTTTACTTAGTTATGTTTAGCTTATGTTTACTTAGTTATGTTTAGCTTATGTTTACTTAGTTATGTTTAGCTTATGTTTAGCTTATGTTTACTTAGTTATGTTTAGCTTATGTTTACTTAGTTATGTTTAGCTTATGTTTACTTAGTTATGTTTAGCTTATGTTTACTTAGTTATGTTTAGCTTATGTTTACTTAGTTATGTTTAGCTTATGTTTACTTAGTTATGTTTAGCTTATGTTTACTTAGTTATGTTTAGCTTATGTTTACTTAGTTATGTTTAGCTTATGTTTACTTAGTTATGTTTAGCTTATGTTTACTTAGTTATGTTTAGCTTATGTTTACTTAGTTATGTTTAGCTTATGTTTACTTAGTTATGTTTAGCTTATGTTTACTTAGTTATGTTTAGCTTATGTTTACTTAGTTATGTTTAGCTTATGTTTACTTAGTTATGTTTAGCTTATGTTTACTTAGTTATGTTTAGCTTATGTTTACTTAGTTATGTTTAGCTTATGTTTACTTAGTTATGTTTAGCTTATGTTTACTTAGTTATGTTTAGCTTATGTTTACTTAGTTATGTTTAGCTTATGTTTACTTAGTTATGTTTAGCTTATGTTTACTTAGTTATGTTTAGCTTATGTTTACTTAGTTATGTTTAGCTTATGTTTACTTAGTTATGTTTAGCTTATGTTTACTTAGTTATGTTTAGCTTATGTTTACTTAGTTATGTTTAGCTTATGTTTACTTAGTTATGTTTAGCTTATGTTTACTTAGTTATGTTTAGCTTATGTTTACTTAGTTATGTTTAGCTTATGTTTACTTAGTTATGTTTAGCTTATGTTTACTTAGTTATGTTTAGCTTATGTTTACTTAGTTATGTTTAGCTTATGTTTACTTAGTTATGTTTAGCTTATGTTTACTTAGTTATGTTTAGCTTATGTTTACTTAGTTATGTTTAGCTTATGTTTACTTAGTTATGTTTAGCTTATGTTTACTTAGTTATGTTTAGCTTATGTTTACTTAGTTATGTTTAGCTTATGTTTACTTAGTTATGTTTAGCTTATGTTTACTTAGTTATGTTTAGCTTATGTTTACTTAGTTATGTTTAGCTTATGTTTACTTAGTTATGTTTAGCTTATGTTTACTTAGTTATGTTTAGCTTATGTTTACTTAGTTATGTTTAGCTTATGTTTACTTAGTTATGTTTAGCTTATGTTTACTTAGTTATGTTTAGCTTATGTTTACTTAGTTATGTTTAGCTTATGTTTACTTAGTTATGTTTAGCTTATGTTTACTTAGTTATGTTTAGCTTATGTTTACTTAGTTATGTTTAGCTTATGTTTACTTAGTTATGTTTAGCTTATGTTTACTTAGTTATGTTTAGCTTATGTTTACTTAGTTATGTTTAGCTTATGTTTACTTAGTTATGTTTAGCTTATGTTTACTTAGTTATGTTTAGCTTATGTTTACTTAGTTATGTTTAGCTTATGTTTACTTAGTTATGTTTAGCTTATGTTTACTTAGTTATGTTTAGCTTATGTTTACTTAGTTATGTTTAGCTTATGTTTACTTAGTTATGTTTAGCTTATGTTTACTTAGTTATGTTTAGCTTATGTTTACTTAGTTATGTTTAGCTTATGTTTACTTAGTTATGTTTAGCTTATGTTTACTTAGTTATGTTTAGCTTATGTTTACTTAGTTATGTTTAGCTTATGTTTACTTAGTTATGTTTAGCTTATGTTTACTTAGTTATGTTTAGCTTATGTTTACTTAGTTATGTTTAGCTTATGTTTACTTAGTTATGTTTAGCTTATGTTTACTTAGTTATGTTTAGCTTATGTTTACTTAGTTATGTTTAGCTTATGTTTACTTAGTTATGTTTAGCTTATGTTTACTTAGTTATGTTTAGCTTATGTTTACTTAGTTATGTTTAGCTTATGTTTACTTAGTTATGTTTAGCTTATGTTTACTTAGTTATGTTTAGCTTATGTTTACTTAGTTATGTTTAGCTTATGTTTACTTAGTTATGTTTAGCTTATGTTTACTTAGTTATGTTTAGCTTATGTTTACTTAGTTATGTTTAGCTTATGTTTACTTAGTTATGTTTAGCTTATGTTTACTTAGTTATGTTTAGCTTATGTTTACTTAGTTATGTTTAGCTTATGTTTACTTAGTTATGTTTAGCTTATGTTTACTTAGTTATGTTTAGCTTATGTTTACTTAGTTATGTTTAGCTTATGTTTACTTAGTTATGTTTAGCTTATGTTTACTTAGTTATGTTTAGCTTATGTTTACTTAGTTATGTTTAGCTTATGTTTACTTAGTTATGTTTAGCTTATGTTTACTTAGTTATGTTTAGCTTATGTTTACTTAGTTATGTTTAGCTTATGTTTACTTAGTTATGTTTAGCTTATGTTTACTTAGTTATGTTTAGCTTATGTTTACTTAGTTATGTTTAGCTTATGTTTACTTAGTTATGTTTAGCTTATGTTTACTTAGTTATGTTTAGCTTATGTTTACTTAGTTATGTTTAGCTTATGTTTACTTAGTTATGTTTAGCTTATGTTTACTTAGTTATGTTTAGCTTATGTTTACTTAGTTATGTTTAGCTTATGTTTACTTAGTTATATTTAGCTTATGTTTACTTAGTTATGTTTAGCTTATGTTTACTTAGTTATGTTTAGCTTATGTTTACTTAGTTATGTTTAGCTTATGTTTACTTAGTTATGTTTAGCTTATGTTTACTTAGTTATGTTTAGCTTATGTTTACTTAGTTATGTTTAGCTTATGTTTACTTAGTTATGTTTAGCTTATGTTTACTTAGTTATGTTTAGCTTATGTTTACTTAGTTATGTTTAGCTTATGTTTACTTAGTTATGTTTAGCTTATGTTTACTTAGTTATGTTTAGCTTATGTTTACTTAGTTATGTTTAGCTTATGTTTACTTAGTTATGTTTAGCTTATGTTTACTTAGTTATGTTTAGCTTATGTTTACTTAGTTATGTTTAGCTTATGTTTACTTAGTTATGTTTAGCTTATGTTTACTTAGTTATGTTTAGCTTATGTTTACTTAGTTATGTTTAGCTTATGTTTACTTAGTTATGTTTAGCTTATGTTTACTTAGTTATGTTTAGCTTATGTTTACTTAGTTATGTTTAGCTTATGTTTACTTAGTTATGTTTAGCTTATGTTTACTTAGTTATGTTTAGCTTATGTTTACTTAGTTATGTTTAGCTTATGTTTACTTAGTTATGTTTAGCTTATGTTTACTTAGTTATGTTTAGCTTATGTTTACTTAGTTATGTTTAGCTTATGTTTACTTAGTTATGTTTAGCTTATGTTTACTTAGTTATGTTTAGCTTATGTTTACTTAGTTATGTTTAGCTTATGTTTACTTAGTTATGTTTAGCTTATGTTTACTTAGTTATGTTTAGCTTATGTTTACTTAGTTATGTTTAGCTTATGTTTACTTAGTTATGTTTAGCTTATGTTTACTTAGTTATGTTTAGCTTATGTTTACTTAGTTATGTTTAGCTTATGTTTACTTAGTTATGTTTAGCTTATGTTTACTTAGTTATGTTTAGCTTATGTTTACTTAGTTATGTTTAGCTTATGTTTACTTAGTTATGTTTAGCTTATGTTTACTTAGTTATGTTTAGCTTATGTTTACTTAGTTATGTTTAGCTTATGTTTACTTAGTTATGTTTAGCTTATGTTTACTTAGTTATGTTTAGCTTATGTTTACTTAGTTATGTTTAGCTTATGTTTACTTAGTTATGTTTAGCTTATGTTTACTTAGTTATGTTTAGCTTATGTTTACTTAGTTATGTTTAGCTTATGTTTACTTAGTTATGTTTAGCTTATGTTTACTTAGTTATGTTTAGCTTATGTTTACTTAGTTATGTTTAGCTTATGTTTACTTAGTTATGTTTAGCTTATGTTTACTTAGTTATGTTTAGCTTATGTTTACTTAGTTATGTTTAGCTTATGTTTACTTAGTTATGTTTAGCTTATGTTTACTTAGTTATGTTTAGCTTATGTTTACTTAGTTATGTTTAGCTTATGTTTACTTAGTTATGTTTAGCTTATGTTTACTTAGTTATGTTTAGCTTATGTTTACTTAGTTATGTTTAGCTTATGTTTACTTAGTTATGTTTAGCTTATGTTTACTTAGTTATGTTTAGCTTATGTTTACTTAGTTATGTTTAGCTTATGTTTACTTAGTTATGTTTAGCTTATGTTTACTTAGTTATGTTTAGCTTATGTTTACTTAGTTATGTTTAGCTTATGTTTACTTAGTTATGTTTAGCTTATGTTTACTTAGTTATGTTTAGCTTATGTTTACTTAGTTATGTTTAGCTTATGTTTACTTAGTTATGTTTAGCTTATGTTTACTTAGTTATGTTTAGCTTATGTTTACTTAGTTATGTTTAGCTTATGTTTACTTAGTTATGTTTAGCTTATGTTTACTTAGTTATGTTTAGCTTATGTTTACTTAGTTATGTTTAGCTTATGTTTACTTAGTTATGTTTAGCTTATGTTTACTTAGTTATGTTTAGCTTATGTTTACTTAGTTATGTTTAGCTTATGTTTACTTAGTTATGTTTAGCTTATGTTTACTTAGTTATGTTTAGCTTATGTTTACTTAGTTATGTTTAGCTTATGTTTACTTAGTTATGTTTAGCTTATGTTTACTTAGTTATGTTTAGCTTATGTTTACTTAGTTATGTTTAGCTTATGTTTACTTAGTTATGTTTAGCTTATGTTTACTTAGTTATGTTTAGCTTATGTTTACTTAGTTATGTTTAGCTTATGTTTACTTAGTTATGTTTAGCTTATGTTTTTTAGCTTATGTTTACTTAGTTATGTTTAGCTTATGTTTACTTAGTTATGTTTAGCTTATGTTTACTTAGTTATGTTTAGCTTATGTTTACTTAGTTATGTTTAGCTTATGTTTACTTAGTTATGTTTAGCTTATGTTTACTTAGTTATGTTTAGCTTATGTTTACTTAGTTATGTTTAGCTTATGTTTACTTAGTTATGTTTAGCTTATGTTTACTTAGTTATGTTTAGCTTATGTTTACTTAGTTATGTTTAGCTTATGTTTACTTAGTTATGTTTAGCTTATGTTTACTTAGTTATGTTTAGCTTATGTTTACTTAGTTATGTTTAGCTTATGTTTACTTAGTTATGTTTAGCTTATGTTTACTTAGTTATGTTTAGCTTATGTTTACTTAGTTATGTTTAGCTTATGTTTACTTAGTTATGTTTAGCTTATGTTTACTTAGTTATGTTTAGCTTATGTTTACTTAGTTATGTTTAGCTTATGTTTACTTAGTTATGTTTAGCTTATGTTTACTTAGTTATGTTTAGCTTATGTTTACTTAGTTATGTTTAGCTTATGTTTACTTAGTTATGTTTAGCTTATGTTTACTTAGTTATGTTTAGCTTATGTTTACTTAGTTATGTTTAGCTTATGTTTACTTAGTTATGTTTAGCTTATGTTTACTTAGTTATGTTTAGCTTATGTTTACTTAGTTATGTTTAGCTTATGTTTACTTAGTTATGTTTAGCTTATGTTTACTTAGTTATGTTTAGCTTATGTTTACTTAGTTATGTTTAGCTTATGTTTACTTAGTTATGTTTAGCTTATGTTTACTTAGTTATGTTTAGCTTATGTTTACTTAGTTATGTTTAGCTTATGTTTACTTAGTTATGTTTAGCTTATGTTTACTTAGTTATGTTTAGCTTATGTTTACTTAGTTATGTTTAGCTTATGTTTACTTAGTTATGTTTAGCTTATGTTTACTTAGTTATGTTTAGCTTATGTTTACTTAGTTATGTTTAGCTTATGTTTACTTAGTTATGTTTAGCTTATGTTTACTTAGTTATGTTTAGCTTATGTTTACTTAGTTATGTTTAGCTTATGTTTACTTAGTTATGTTTAGCTTATGTTTACTTAGTTATGTTTAGCTTATGTTTACTTAGTTATGTTTAGCTTATGTTTACTTAGTTATGTTTAGCTTATGTTTACTTAGTTATGTTTAGCTTATGTTTACTTAGTTATGTTTAGCTTATGTTTACTTAGTTATGTTTAGCTTATGTTTACTTAGTTATGTTTAGCTTATGTTTACTTAGTTATGTTTAGCTTATGTTTACTTAGTTATGTTTAGCTTATGTTTACTTAGTTATGTTTAGCTTATGTTTACTTAGTTATGTTTAGCTTATGTTTACTTAGTTATGTTTAGCTTATGTTTACTTAGTTATGTTTAGCTTATGTTTACTTAGTTATGTTTAGCTTATGTTTACTTAGTTATGTTTAGCTTATGTTTACTTAGTTATGTTTAGCTTATGTTTACTTAGTTATGTTTAGCTTATGTTTACTTAGTTATGTTTAGCTTATGTTTACTTAGTTATGTTTAGCTTATGTTTACTTAGTTATGTTTAGCTTATGTTTACTTAGTTATGTTTAGCTTATGTTTACTTAGTTATGTTTAGCTTATGTTTACTTAGTTATGTTTAGCTTATGTTTACTTAGTTATGTTTAGCTTATGTTTACTTAGTTATGTTTAGCTTATGTTTACTTAGTTATGTTTAGCTTATGTTTACTTAGTTATGTTTAGCTTATGTTTACTTAGTTATGTTTAGCTTATGTTTACTTAGTTATGTTTAGCTTATGTTTACTTAGTTATGTTTAGCTTATGTTTACTTAGTTATGTTTAGCTTATGTTTACTTAGTTATGTTTAGCTTATGTTTACTTAGTTATGTTTAGCTTATGTTTACTTAGTTATGTTTAGCTTATGTTTACTTAGTTATGTTTAGCTTATGTTTACTTAGTTATGTTTAGCTTATGTTTACTTAGTTATGTTTAGCTTATGTTTACTTAGTTATGTTTAGCTTATGTTTACTTAGTTATGTTTAGCTTATGTTTACTTAGTTATGTTTAGCTTATGTTTACTTAGTTATGTTTAGCTTATGTTTACTTAGTTATGTTTAGCTTATGTTTACTTAGTTATGTTTAGCTTATGTTTACTTAGTTATGTTTAGCTTATGTTTACTTAGTTATGTTTAGCTTATGTTTACTTAGTTATGTTTAGCTTATGTTTACTTAGTTATGTTTAGCTTATGTTTACTTAGTTATGTTTAGCTTATGTTTACTTAGTTATGTTTAGCTTATGTTTACTTAGTTATGTTTAGCTTATGTTTACTTAGTTATGTTTAGCTTATGTTTACTTAGTTATGTTTAGCTTATGTTTACTTAGTTATGTTTAGCTTATGTTTACTTAGTTATGTTTAGCTTATGTTTACTTAGTTATGTTTAGCTTATGTTTACTTAGTTATGTTTAGCTTATGTTTACTTAGTTATGTTTAGCTTATGTTTACTTAGTTATGTTTAGCTTATGTTTACTTAGTTATGTTTAGCTTATGTTTACTTAGTTATGTTTAGCTTATGTTTACTTAGTTATGTTTAGCTTATGTTTACTTAGTTATGTTTAGCTTATGTTTACTTAGTTATGTTTAGCTTATGTTTACTTAGTTATGTTTAGCTTATGTTTACTTAGTTATGTTTAGCTTATGTTTACTTAGTTATGTTTAGCTTATGTTTACTTAGTTATGTTTAGCTTATGTTTACTTAGTTATGTTTAGCTTATGTTTACTTAGTTATGTTTAGCTTATGTTTACTTAGTTATGTTTAGCTTATGTTTACTTAGTTATGTTTAGCTTATGTTTACTTAGTTATGTTTAGCTTATGTTTACTTAGTTATGTTTAGCTTATGTTTACTTAGTTATGTTTAGCTTATGTTTACTTAGTTATGTTTAGCTTATGTTTACTTAGTTATGTTTAGCTTATGTTTACTTAGTTATGTTTAGCTTATGTTTACTTAGTTATGTTTAGCTTATGTTTACTTAGTTATGTTTAGCTTATGTTTACTTAGTTATGTTTAGCTTATGTTTACTTAGTTATGTTTAGCTTATGTTTACTTAGTTATGTTTAGCTTATGTTTACTTAGTTATGTTTAGCTTATGTTTACTTAGTTATGTTTAGCTTATGTTTACTTAGTTATGTTTAGCTTATGTTTACTTAGTTATGTTTAGCTTATGTTTACTTAGTTATGTTTAGCTTATGTTTACTTAGTTATGTTTAGCTTATGTTTACTTAGTTATGTTTAGCTTATGTTTACTTAGTTATGTTTAGCTTATGTTTACTTAGTTATGTTTAGCTTATGTTTACTTAGTTATGTTTAGCTTATGTTTACTTAGTTATGTTTAGCTTATGTTTACTTAGTTATGTTTAGCTTATGTTTACTTAGTTATGTTTAGCTTATGTTTACTTAGTTATGTTTAGCTTATGTTTACTTAGTTATGTTTAGCTTATGTTTACTTAGTTATGTTTAGCTTATGTTTACTTAGTTATGTTTAGCTTATGTTTACTTAGTTATGTTTAGCTTATGTTTACTTAGTTATGTTTAGCTTATGTTTACTTAGTTATGTTTAGCTTATGTTTACTTAGTTATGTTTAGCTTATGTTTACTTAGTTATGTTTAGCTTATGTTTACTTAGTTATGTTTAGCTTATGTTTACTTAGTTATGTTTAGCTTATGTTTACTTAGTTATGTTTAGCTTATGTTTACTTAGTTATGTTTAGCTTATGTTTACTTAGTTATGTTTAGCTTATGTTTACTTAGTTATGTTTAGCTTATGTTTACTTAGTTATGTTTAGCTTATGTTTACTTAGTTATGTTTAGCTTATGTTTACTTAGTTATGTTTAGCTTATGTTTACTTAGTTATGTTTAGCTTATGTTTACTTAGTTATGTTTAGCTTATGTTTACTTAGTTATGTTTAGCTTATGTTTACTTAGTTATGTTTAGCTTATGTTTACTTAGTTATGTTTAGCTTATGTTTACTTAGTTATGTTTAGCTTATGTTTACTTAGTTATGTTTAGCTTATGTTTACTTAGTTATGTTTAGCTTATGTTTACTTAGTTATGTTTAGCTTATGTTTACTTAGTTATGTTTAGCTTATGTTTACTTAGTTATGTTTAGCTTATGTTTACTTAGTTATGTTTAGCTTATGTTTACTTAGTTATGTTTAGCTTATGTTTACTTAGTTATGTTTAGCTTATGTTTACTTAGTTATGTTTAGCTTATGTTTACTTAGTTATGTTTAGCTTATGTTTACTTAGTTATGTTTAGCTTATGTTTACTTAGTTATGTTTAGCTTATGTTTACTTAGTTATGTTTAGCTTATGTTTACTTAGTTATGTTTACTTAGTTATGTTTAGCTTATGTTTACTTAGTTATGTTTAGCTTATGTTTACTTAGTTATGTTTAGCTTATGTTTACTTAGTTATGTTTAGCTTATGTTTACTTAGTTATGTTTAGCTTATGTTTACTTAGTTATGTTTAGCTTATGTTTACTTAGTTATGTTTAGCTTATGTTTACTTAGTTATGTTTAGCTTATGTTTACTTAGTTATGTTTAGCTTATGTTTACTTAGTTATGTTTAGCTTATGTTTACTTAGTTATGTTTAGCTTATGTTTACTTAGTTATGTTTAGCTTATGTTTACTTAGTTATGTTTAGCTTATGTTTACTTAGTTATGTTTAGCTTATGTTTACTTAGTTATGTTTAGCTTATGTTTACTTAGTTATGTTTAGCTTATGTTTACTTAGTTATGTTTAGCTTATGTTTACTTAGTTATGTTTAGCTTATGTTTACTTAGTTATGTTTAGCTTATGTTTACTTAGTTATGTTTAGCTTATGTTTACTTAGTTATGTTTAGCTTATGTTTACTTAGTTATGTTTAGCTTATGTTTACTTAGTTATGTTTAGCTTATGTTTACTTAGTTATGTTTAGCTTATGTTTACTTAGTTATGTTTAGCTTATGTTTACTTAGTTATGTTTAGCTTATGTTTACTTAGTTATGTTTAGCTTATGTTTACTTAGTTATGTTTAGCTTATGTTTACTTAGTTATGTTTAGCTTATGTTTACTTAGTTATGTTTAGCTTATGTTTACTTAGTTATGTTTAGCTTATGTTTACTTAGTTATGTTTAGCTTATGTTTACTTAGTTATGTTTAGCTTATGTTTACTTAGTTATGTTTAGCTTATGTTTACTTAGTTATGTTTAGCTTATGTTTACTTAGTTATGTTTAGCTTATGTTTACTTAGTTATGTTTAGCTTATGTTTACTTAGTTATGTTTAGCTTATGTTTACTTAGTTATGTTTAGCTTATGTTTACTTAGTTATGTTTAGCTTATGTTTACTTAGTTATGTTTAGCTTATGTTTACTTAGTTATGTTTAGCTTATGTTTACTTAGTTATGTTTAGCTTATGTTTACTTAGTTATGTTTAGCTTATGTTTACTTAGTTATGTTTAGCTTATGTTTACTTAGTTATGTTTAGCTTATGTTTACTTAGTTATGTTTAGCTTATGTTTACTTAGTTATGTTTAGCTTATGTTTACTTAGTTATGTTTAGCTTATGTTTACTTAGTTATGTTTAGCTTATGTTTACTTAGTTATGTTTAGCTTATGTTTACTTAGTTATGTTTAGCTTATGTTTACTTAGTTATGTTTAGCTTATGTTTACTTAGTTATGTTTAGCTTATGTTTACTTAGTTATGTTTAGCTTATGTTTACTTAGTTATGTTTAGCTTATGTTTACTTAGTTATGTTTAGCTTATGTTTACTTAGTTATGTTTAGCTTATGTTTACTTAGTTATGTTTAGCTTATGTTTACTTAGTTATGTTTAGCTTATGTTTACTTAGTTATGTTTAGCTTATGTTTACTTAGTTATGTTTAGCTTATGTTTACTTAGTTATGTTTAGCTTATGTTTACTTAGTTATGTTTAGCTTATGTTTACTTAGTTATGTTTAGCTTATGTTTACTTAGTTATGTTTAGCTTATGTTTACTTAGTTATGTTTAGCTTATGTTTACTTAGTTATGTTTAGCTTATGTTTACTTAGTTATGTTTAGCTTATGTTTACTTAGTTATGTTTAGCTTATGTTTACTTAGTTATGTTTAGCTTATGTTTACTTAGTTATGTTTAGCTTATGTTTACTTAGTTATGTTTAGCTTATGTTTACTTAGTTATGTTTAGCTTATGTTTACTTAGTTATGTTTAGCTTATGTTTACTTAGTTATGTTTAGCTTATGTTTACTTAGTTATGTTTAGCTTATGTTTACTTAGTTATGTTTAGCTTATGTTTACTTAGTTATGTTTAGCTTATGTTTACTTAGTTATGTTTAGCTTATGTTTACTTAGTTATGTTTAGCTTATGTTTACTTAGTTATGTTTAGCTTATGTTTACTTAGTTATGTTTAGCTTATGTTTACTTAGTTATGTTTAGCTTATGTTTACTTAGTTATGTTTAGCTTATGTTTACTTAGTTATGTTTAGCTTATGTTTACTTAGTTATGTTTAGCTTATGTTTACTTAGTTATGTTTAGCTTATGTTTACTTAGTTATGTTTAGCTTATGTTTACTTAGTTATGTTTAGCTTATGTTTACTTAGTTATGTTTAGCTTATGTTTACTTAGTTATGTTTAGCTTATGTTTACTTAGTTATGTTTAGCTTATGTTTACTTAGTTATGTTTAGCTTATGTTTACTTAGTTATGTTTAGCTTATGTTTACTTAGTTATGTTTAGCTTATGTTTACTTAGTTATGTTTAGCTTATGTTTACTTAGTTATGTTTAGCTTATGTTTACTTAGTTATGTTTAGCTTATGTTTACTTAGTTATGTTTAGCTTATGTTTACTTAGTTATGTTTAGCTTATGTTTACTTAGTTATGTTTAGCTTATGTTTACTTAGTTATGTTTAGCTTATGTTTACTTAGTTATGTTTAGCTTATGTTTACTTAGTTATGTTTAGCTTATGTTTACTTAGTTATGTTTAGCTTATGTTTACTTAGTTATGTTTAGCTTATGTTTACTTAGTTATGTTTAGCTTATGTTTACTTAGTTATGTTTAGCTTATGTTTACTTAGTTATGTTTAGCTTATGTTTACTTAGTTATGTTTAGCTTATGTTTACTTAGTTATGTTTAGCTTATGTTTACTTAGTTATGTTTAGCTTATGTTTACTTAGTTATGTTTAGCTTATGTTTACTTAGTTATGTTTAGCTTATGTTTACTTAGTTATGTTTAGCTTATGTTTACTTAGTTATGTTTAGCTTATGTTTACTTAGTTATGTTTAGCTTATGTTTACTTAGTTATGTTTAGCTTATGTTTACTTAGTTATGTTTAGCTTATGTTTACTTAGTTATGTTTAGCTTATGTTTACTTAGTTATGTTTAGCTTATGTTTACTTAGTTATGTTTAGCTTATGTTTACTTAGTTATGTTTAGCTTATGTTTACTTAGTTATGTTTAGCTTATGTTTACTTAGTTATGTTTAGCTTATGTTTACTTAGTTATGTTTAGCTTATGTTTACTTAGTTATGTTTAGCTTATGTTTACTTAGTTATGTTTAGCTTATGTTTACTTAGTTATGTTTAGCTTATGTTTACTTAGTTATGTTTAGCTTATGTTTACTTAGTTATGTTTAGCTTATGTTTACTTAGTTATGTTTAGCTTATGTTTACTTAGTTATGTTTAGCTTATGTTTACTTAGTTATGTTTAGCTTATGTTTACTTAGTTATGTTTAGCTTATGTTTACTTAGTTATGTTTAGCTTATGTTTACTTAGTTATGTTTAGCTTATGTTTACTTAGTTATGTTTAGCTTATGTTTACTTAGTTATGTTTAGCTTATGTTTACTTAGTTATGTTTAGCTTATGTTTACTTAGTTATGTTTAGCTTATGTTTACTTAGTTATGTTTAGCTTATGTTTACTTAGTTATGTTTAGCTTATGTTTACTTAGTTATGTTTAGCTTATGTTTACTTAGTTATGTTTAGCTTATGTTTACTTAGTTATGTTTAGCTTATGTTTACTTAGTTATGTTTAGCTTATGTTTACTTAGTTATGTTTAGCTTATGTTTACTTAGTTATGTTTAGCTTATGTTTACTTAGTTATGTTTAGCTTATGTTTACTTAGTTATGTTTAGCTTATGTTTACTTAGTTATGTTTAGCTTATGTTTACTTAGTTATGTTTAGCTTATGTTTACTTAGTTATGTTTAGCTTATGTTTACTTAGTTATGTTTAGCTTATGTTTACTTAGTTATGTTTAGCTTATGTTTACTTAGTTATGTTTAGCTTATGTTTACTTAGTTATGTTTAGCTTATGTTTACTTAGTTATGTTTAGCTTATGTTTACTTAGTTATGTTTAGCTTATGTTTACTTAGTTATGTTTAGCTTATGTTTACTTAGTTATGTTTAGCTTATGTTTACTTAGTTATGTTTAGCTTATGTTTACTTAGTTATGTTTAGCTTATGTTTACTTAGTTATGTTTAGCTTATGTTTACTTAGTTATGTTTAGCTTATGTTTACTTAGTTATGTTTAGCTTATGTTTACTTAGTTATGTTTAGCTTATGTTTACTTAGTTATGTTTAGCTTATGTTTACTTAGTTATGTTTAGCTTATGTTTACTTAGTTATGTTTAGCTTATGTTTACTTAGTTATGTTTAGCTTATGTTTACTTAGTTATGTTTAGCTTATGTTTACTTAGTTATGTTTAGCTTATGTTTACTTAGTTATGTTTAGCTTATGTTTACTTAGTTATGTTTAGCTTATGTTTACTTAGTTATGTTTAGCTTATGTTTACTTAGTTATGTTTAGCTTATGTTTACTTAGTTATGTTTAGCTTATGTTTACTTAGTTATGTTTAGCTTATGTTTACTTAGTTATGTTTAGCTTATGTTTACTTAGTTATGTTTAGCTTATGTTTACTTAGTTATGTTTAGCTTATGTTTACTTAGTTATGTTTAGCTTATGTTTACTTAGTTATGTTTAGCTTATGTTTACTTAGTTATGTTTAGCTTATGTTTACTTAGTTATGTTTAGCTTATGTTTACTTAGTTATGTTTAGCTTATGTTTACTTAGTTATGTTTAGCTTATGTTTACTTAGTTATGTTTAGCTTATGTTTACTTAGTTATGTTTAGCTTATGTTTACTTAGTTATGTTTAGCTTATGTTTACTTAGTTATGTTTAGCTTATGTTTACTTAGTTATGTTTAGCTTATGTTTACTTAGTTATGTTTAGCTTATGTTTACTTAGTTATGTTTAGCTTATGTTTACTTAGTTATGTTTAGCTTATGTTTACTTAGTTATGTTTAGCTTATGTTTACTTAGTTATGTTTAGCTTATGTTTACTTAGTTATGTTTAGCTTATGTTTACTTAGTTATGTTTAGCTTATGTTTACTTAGTTATGTTTAGCTTATGTTTACTTAGTTATGTTTAGCTTATGTTTACTTAGTTATGTTTAGCTTATGTTTACTTAGTTATGTTTAGCTTATGTTTACTTAGTTATGTTTAGCTTATGTTTACTTAGTTATGTTTAGCTTATGTTTACTTAGTTATGTTTAGCTTATGTTTACTTAGTTATGTTTAGCTTATGTTTACTTAGTTATGTTTAGCTTATGTTTACTTAGTTATGTTTAGCTTATGTTTACTTAGTTATGTTTAGCTTATGTTTACTTAGTTATGTTTAGCTTATGTTTACTTAGTTATGTTTAGCTTATGTTTACTTAGTTATGTTTAGCTTATGTTTACTTAGTTATGTTTAGCTTATGTTTACTTAGTTATGTTTAGCTTATGTTTACTTAGTTATGTTTAGCTTATGTTTACTTAGTTATGTTTAGCTTATGTTTACTTAGTTATGTTTAGCTTATGTTTACTTAGTTATGTTTAGCTTATGTTTACTTAGTTATGTTTAGCTTATGTTTACTTAGTTATGTTTAGCTTATGTTTACTTAGTTATGTTTAGCTTATGTTTACTTAGTTATGTTTAGCTTATGTTTACTTAGTTATGTTTAGCTTATGTTTACTTAGTTATGTTTAGCTTATGTTTACTTAGTTATGTTTAGCTTATGTTTACTTAGTTATGTTTAGCTTATGTTTACTTAGTTATGTTTAGCTTATGTTTACTTAGTTATGTTTAGCTTATGTTTACTTAGTTATGTTTAGCTTATGTTTACTTAGTTATGTTTAGCTTATGTTTACTTAGTTATGTTTAGCTTATGTTTACTTAGTTATGTTTAGCTTATGTTTACTTAGTTATGTTTAGCTTATGTTTACTTAGTTATGTTTAGCTTATGTTTACTTAGTTATGTTTAGCTTATGTTTACTTAGTTATGTTTAGCTTATGTTTACTTAGTTATGTTTAGCTTATGTTTACTTAGTTATGTTTAGCTTATGTTTACTTAGTTATGTTTAGCTTATGTTTACTTAGTTATGTTTAGCTTATGTTTACTTAGTTATGTTTAGCTTATGTTTACTTAGTTATGTTTAGCTTATGTTTACTTAGTTATGTTTAGCTTATGTTTACTTAGTTATGTTTAGCTTATGTTTACTTAGTTATGTTTAGCTTATGTTTACTTAGTTATGTTTAGCTTATGTTTACTTAGTTATGTTTAGCTTATGTTTACTTAGTTATGTTTAGCTTATGTTTACTTAGTTATGTTTAGCTTATGTTTACTTAGTTATGTTTAGCTTATGTTTACTTAGTTATGTTTAGCTTATGTTTACTTAGTTATGTTTAGCTTATGTTTACTTAGTTATGTTTAGCTTATGTTTACTTAGTTATGTTTAGCTTATGTTTACTTAGTTATGTTTAGCTTATGTTTACTTAGTTATGTTTAGCTTATGTTTACTTAGTTATGTTTAGCTTATGTTTACTTAGTTATGTTTAGCTTATGTTTACTTAGTTATGTTTAGCTTATGTTTACTTAGTTATGTTTAGCTTATGTTTACTTAGTTATGTTTAGCTTATGTTTACTTAGTTATGTTTAGCTTATGTTTACTTAGTTATGTTTAGCTTATGTTTACTTAGTTATGTTTAGCTTATGTTTACTTAGTTATGTTTAGCTTATGTTTACTTAGTTATGTTTAGCTTATGTTTACTTAGTTATGTTTAGCTTATGTTTACTTAGTTATGTTTAGCTTATGTTTACTTAGTTATGTTTAGCTTATGTTTAGCTTATGTTTACTTAGTTATGTTTAGCTTATGTTTACTTAGTTATGTTTAGCTTATGTTTACTTAGTTATGTTTAGCTTATGTTTACTTAGTTATGTTTAGCTTATGTTTACTTAGTTATGTTTAGCTTATGTTTACTTAGTTATGTTTAGCTTATGTTTACTTAGTTATGTTTAGCTTATGTTTACTTAGTTATGTTTAGCTTATGTTTACTTAGTTATGTTTAGCTTATGTTTACTTAGTTATGTTTAGCTTATGTTTACTTAGTTATGTTTAGCTTATGTTTACTTAGTTATGTTTAGCTTATGTTTACTTAGTTATGTTTAGCTTATGTTTACTTAGTTATGTTTAGCTTATGTTTACTTAGTTATGTTTAGCTTATGTTTACTTAGTTATGTTTAGCTTATGTTTACTTAGTTATGTTTAGCTTATGTTTACTTAGTTATGTTTAGCTTATGTTTACTTAGTTATGTTTAGCTTATGTTTACTTAGTTATGTTTAGCTTATGTTTACTTAGTTATGTTTAGCTTATGTTTACTTAGTTATGTTTAGCTTATGTTTACTTAGTTATGTTTAGCTTATGTTTACTTAGTTATGTTTAGCTTATGTTTACTTAGTTATGTTTAGCTTATGTTTACTTAGTTATGTTTAGCTTATGTTTACTTAGTTATGTTTAGCTTATGTTTACTTAGTTATGTTTAGCTTATGTTTACTTAGTTATGTTTAGCTTATGTTTACTTAGTTATGTTTAGCTTATGTTTACTTAGTTATGTTTAGCTTATGTTTACTTAGTTATGTTTAGCTTATGTTTACTTAGTTATGTTTAGCTTATGTTTACTTAGTTATGTTTAGCTTATGTTTACTTAGTTATGTTTAGCTTATGTTTACTTAGTTATGTTTAGCTTATGTTTACTTAGTTATGTTTAGCTTATGTTTACTTAGTTATGTTTAGCTTATGTTTACTTAGTTATGTTTAGCTTATGTTTACTTAGTTATGTTTAGCTTATGTTTACTTAGTTATGTTTAGCTTATGTTTACTTAGTTATGTTTAGCTTATGTTTACTTAGTTATGTTTAGCTTATGTTTACTTAGTTATGTTTAGCTTATGTTTACTTAGTTATGTTTAGCTTATGTTTACTTAGTTATGTTTAGCTTATGTTTACTTAGTTATGTTTAGCTTATGTTTACTTAGTTATGTTTAGCTTATGTTTACTTAGTTATGTTTAGCTTATGTTTACTTAGTTATGTTTAGCTTATGTTTACTTAGTTATGTTTAGCTTATGTTTACTTAGTTATGTTTAGCTTATGTTTACTTAGTTATGTTTAGCTTATGTTTACTTAGTTATGTTTAGCTTATGTTTACTTAGTTATGTTTAGCTTATGTTTACTTAGTTATGTTTAGCTTATGTTTACTTAGTTATGTTTAGCTTATGTTTACTTAGTTATGTTTAGCTTATGTTTACTTAGTTATGTTTAGCTTATGTTTACTTAGTTATGTTTAGCTTATGTTTACTTAGTTATGTTTAGCTTATGTTTACTTAGTTATGTTTAGCTTATGTTTACTTAGTTATGTTTAGCTTATGTTTACTTAGTTATGTTTAGCTTATGTTTACTTAGTTATGTTTAGCTTATGTTTACTTAGTTATGTTTAGCTTATGTTTACTTAGTTATGTTTAGCTTATGTTTACTTAGTTATGTTTAGCTTATGTTTACTTAGTTATGTTTAGCTTATGTTTACTTAGTTATGTTTAGCTTATGTTTACTTAGTTATGTTTAGCTTATGTTTACTTAGTTATGTTTAGCTTATGTTTACTTAGTTATGTTTAGCTTATGTTTACTTAGTTATGTTTAGCTTATGTTTACTTAGTTATGTTTAGCTTATGTTTACTTAGTTATGTTTAGCTTATGTTTACTTAGTTATGTTTAGCTTATGTTTACTTAGTTATGTTTAGCTTATGTTTACTTAGTTATGTTTAGCTTATGTTTACTTAGTTATGTTTAGCTTATGTTTACTTAGTTATGTTTAGCTTATGTTTACTTAGTTATGTTTAGCTTATGTTTACTTAGTTATGTTTAGCTTATGTTTACTTAGTTATGTTTAGCTTATGTTTACTTAGTTATGTTTAGCTTATGTTTACTTAGTTATGTTTAGCTTATGTTTACTTAGTTATGTTTAGCTTATGTTTACTTAGTTATGTTTAGCTTATGTTTACTTAGTTATGTTTAGCTTATGTTTACTTAGTTATGTTTAGCTTATGTTTACTTAGTTATGTTTAGCTTATGTTTACTTAGTTATGTTTAGCTTATGTTTACTTAGTTATGTTTAGCTTATGTTTACTTAGTTATGTTTAGCTTATGTTTACTTAGTTATGTTTAGCTTATGTTTACTTAGTTATGTTTAGCTTATGTTTACTTAGTTATGTTTAGCTTATGTTTACTTAGTTATGTTTAGCTTATGTTTACTTAGTTATGTTTAGCTTATGTTTACTTAGTTATGTTTAGCTTATGTTTACTTAGTTATGTTTAGCTTATGTTTACTTAGTTATGTTTAGCTTATGTTTACTTAGTTATGTTTAGCTTATGTTTACTTAGTTATGTTTAGCTTATGTTTACTTAGTTATGTTTAGCTTATGTTTACTTAGTTATGTTTAGCTTATGTTTACTTAGTTATGTTTAGCTTATGTTTACTTAGTTATGTTTAGCTTATGTTTACTTAGTTATGTTTAGCTTATGTTTACTTAGTTATGTTTAGCTTATGTTTACTTAGTTATGTTTAGCTTATGTTTACTTAGTTATGTTTAGCTTATGTTTACTTAGTTATGTTTAGCTTATGTTTACTTAGTTATGTTTAGCTTATGTTTACTTAGTTATGTTTAGCTTATGTTTACTTAGTTATGTTTAGCTTATGTTTACTTAGTTATGTTTAGCTTATGTTTACTTAGTTATGTTTAGCTTATGTTTACTTAGTTATGTTTAGCTTATGTTTACTTAGTTATGTTTAGCTTATGTTTACTTAGTTATGTTTAGCTTATGTTTACTTAGTTATGTTTAGCTTATGTTTACTTAGTTATGTTTAGCTTATGTTTACTTAGTTATGTTTAGCTTATGTTTACTTAGTTATGTTTAGCTTATGTTTACTTAGTTATGTTTAGCTTATGTTTACTTAGTTATGTTTAGCTTATGTTTACTTAGTTATGTTTAGCTTATGTTTACTTAGTTATGTTTAGCTTATGTTTACTTAGTTATGTTTAGCTTATGTTTACTTAGTTATGTTTAGCTTATGTTTACTTAGTTATGTTTAGCTTATGTTTACTTAGTTATGTTTAGCTTATGTTTACTTAGTTATGTTTAGCTTATGTTTACTTAGTTATGTTTAGCTTATGTTTACTTAGTTATGTTTAGCTTATGTTTACTTAGTTATGTTTAGCTTATGTTTACTTAGTTATGTTTAGCTTATGTTTACTTAGTTATGTTTAGCTTATGTTTACTTAGTTATGTTTAGCTTATGTTTACTTAGTTATGTTTAGCTTATGTTTACTTAGTTATGTTTAGCTTATGTTTACTTAGTTATGTTTAGCTTATGTTTACTTAGTTATGTTTAGCTTATGTTTACTTAGTTATGTTTAGCTTATGTTTACTTAGTTATGTTTAGCTTATGTTTACTTAGTTATGTTTAGCTTATGTTTACTTAGTTATGTTTAGCTTATGTTTACTTAGTTATGTTTAGCTTATGTTTACTTAGTTATGTTTAGCTTATGTTTACTTAGTTATGTTTAGCTTATGTTTACTTAGTTATGTTTAGCTTATGTTTACTTAGTTATGTTTAGCTTATGTTTACTTAGTTATGTTTAGCTTATGTTTACTTAGTTATGTTTAGCTTATGTTTACTTAGTTATGTTTAGCTTATGTTTACTTAGTTATGTTTAGCTTATGTTTACTTAGTTATGTTTAGCTTATGTTTACTTAGTTATGTTTAGCTTATGTTTACTTAGTTATGTTTAGCTTATGTTTACTTAGTTATGTTTAGCTTATGTTTACTTAGTTATGTTTAGCTTATGTTTACTTAGTTATGTTTAGCTTATGTTTACTTAGTTATGTTTAGCTTATGTTTACTTAGTTATGTTTAGCTTATGTTTACTTAGTTATGTTTAGCTTATGTTTACTTAGTTATGTTTAGCTTATGTTTACTTAGTTATGTTTAGCTTATGTTTACTTAGTTATGTTTAGCTTATGTTTACTTAGTTATGTTTAGCTTATGTTTACTTAGTTATGTTTAGCTTATGTTTACTTAGTTATGTTTAGCTTATGTTTACTTAGTTATGTTTAGCTTATGTTTACTTAGTTATGTTTAGCTTATGTTTACTTAGTTATGTTTAGCTTATGTTTACTTAGTTATGTTTAGCTTATGTTTACTTAGTTATGTTTAGCTTATGTTTACTTAGTTATGTTTAGCTTATGTTTACTTAGTTATGTTTAGCTTATGTTTACTTAGTTATGTTTAGCTTATGTTTACTTAGTTATGTTTAGCTTATGTTTACTTAGTTATGTTTAGCTTATGTTTACTTAGTTATGTTTAGCTTATGTTTACTTAGTTATGTTTAGCTTATGTTTACTTAGTTATGTTTAGCTTATGTTTACTTAGTTATGTTTAGCTTATGTTTACTTAGTTATGTTTAGCTTATGTTTACTTAGTTATGTTTAGCTTATGTTTACTTAGTTATGTTTAGCTTATGTTTACTTAGTTATGTTTAGCTTATGTTTACTTAGTTATGTTTAGCTTATGTTTACTTAGTTATGTTTAGCTTATGTTTACTTAGTTATGTTTAGCTTATGTTTACTTAGTTATGTTTAGCTTATGTTTACTTAGTTATGTTTAGCTTATGTTTACTTAGTTATGTTTAGCTTATGTTTACTTAGTTATGTTTAGCTTATGTTTACTTAGTTATGTTTAGCTTATGTTTACTTAGTTATGTTTAGCTTATGTTTACTTAGTTATGTTTAGCTTATGTTTACTTAGTTATGTTTAGCTTATGTTTACTTAGTTATGTTTAGCTTATGTTTACTTAGTTATGTTTAGCTTATGTTTACTTAGTTATGTTTAGCTTATGTTTACTTAGTTATGTTTAGCTTATGTTTACTTAGTTATGTTTAGCTTATGTTTACTTAGTTATGTTTAGCTTATGTTTACTTAGTTATGTTTAGCTTATGTTTACTTAGTTATGTTTAGCTTATGTTTACTTAGTTATGTTTAGCTTATGTTTACTTAGTTATGTTTAGCTTATGTTTACTTAGTTATGTTTAGCTTATGTTTACTTAGTTATGTTTAGCTTATGTTTACTTAGTTATGTTTAGCTTATGTTTACTTAGTTATGTTTAGCTTTATGTTTACTTAGTTATGTTTAGCTTATGTTTACTTAGTTATGTTTAGCTTATGTTTACTTAGTTATGTTTAGCTTATGTTTACTTAGTTATGTTTAGCTTATGTTTACTTAGTTATGTTTAGCTTATGTTTACTTAGTTATGTTTAGCTTATGTTTACTTAGTTATGTTTAGCTTATGTTTACTTAGTTATGTTTAGCTTATGTTTACTTAGTTATGTTTAGCTTATGTTTACTTAGTTATGTTTAGCTTATGTTTACTTAGTTATGTTTAGCTTATGTTTACTTAGTTATGTTTAGCTTATGTTTACTTAGTTATGTTTAGCTTATGTTTACTTAGTTATGTTTAGCTTATGTTTACTTAGTTATGTTTAGCTTATGTTTACTTAGTTATGTTTAGCTTATGTTTACTTAGTTATGTTTAGCTTATGTTTACTTAGTTATGTTTAGCTTATGTTTACTTAGTTATGTTTAGCTTATGTTTACTTAGTTATGTTTAGCTTATGTTTACTTAGTTATGTTTAGCTTATGTTTACTTAGTTATGTTTAGCTTATGTTTACTTAGTTATGTTTAGCTTATGTTTACTTAGTTATGTTTAGCTTATGTTTACTTAGTTATGTTTAGCTTATGTTTACTTAGTTATGTTTAGCTTATGTTTACTTAGTTATGTTTAGCTTATGTTTACTTAGTTATGTTTAGCTTATGTTTACTTAGTTATGTTTAGCTTATGTTTACTTAGTTATGTTTAGCTTATGTTTACTTAGTTATGTTTAGCTTATGTTTACTTAGTTATGTTTAGCTTATGTTTACTTAGTTATGTTTAGCTTATGTTTACTTAGTTATGTTTAGCTTATGTTTACTTAGTTATGTTTAGCTTATGTTTACTTAGTTATGTTTAGCTTATGTTTACTTAGTTATGTTTAGCTTATGTTTACTTAGTTATGTTTAGCTTATGTTTACTTAGTTATGTTTAGCTTATGTTTACTTAGTTATGTTTAGCTTATGTTTACTTAGTTATGTTTAGCTTATGTTTACTTAGTTATGTTTAGCTTATGTTTACTTAGTTATGTTTAGCTTATGTTTACTTAGTTATGTTTAGCTTATGTTTACTTAGTTATGTTTAGCTTATGTTTACTTAGTTATGTTTAGCTTATGTTTACTTAGTTATGTTTAGCTTATGTTTACTTAGTTATGTTTAGCTTATGTTTACTTAGTTATGTTTAGCTTATGTTTACTTAGTTATGTTTAGCTTATGTTTACTTAGTTATGTTTAGCTTATGTTTACTTAGTTATGTTTAGCTTATGTTTACTTAGTTATGTTTAGCTTATGTTTACTTAGTTATGTTTAGCTTATGTTTACTTAGTTATGTTTAGCTTATGTTTACTTAGTTATGTTTAGCTTATGTTTACTTAGTTATGTTTAGCTTATGTTTACTTAGTTATGTTTAGCTTATGTTTACTTAGTTATGTTTAGCTTATGTTTACTTAGTTATGTTTAGCTTATGTTTACTTAGTTATGTTTAGCTTATGTTTACTTAGTTATGTTTAGCTTATGTTTACTTAGTTATGTTTAGCTTATGTTTACTTAGTTATGTTTAGCTTATGTTTACTTAGTTATGTTTAGCTTATGTTTACTTAGTTATGTTTAGCTTATGTTTACTTAGTTATGTTTAGCTTATGTTTACTTAGTTATGTTTAGCTTATGTTTACTTAGTTATGTTTAGCTTATGTTTACTTAGTTATGTTTAGCTTATGTTTACTTAGTTATGTTTAGCTTATGTTTACTTAGTTATGTTTAGCTTATGTTTACTTAGTTATGTTTAGCTTATGTTTACTTAGTTATGTTTAGCTTATGTTTACTTAGTTATGTTTAGCTTATGTTTACTTAGTTATGTTTAGCTTATGTTTACTTAGTTATGTTTAGCTTATGTTTACTTAGTTATGTTTAGCTTATGTTTACTTAGTTATGTTTAGCTTATGTTTACTTAGTTATGTTTAGCTTATGTTTACTTAGTTATGTTTAGCTTATGTTTACTTAGTTATGTTTAGCTTATGTTTACTTAGTTATGTTTAGCTTATGTTTACTTAGTTATGTTTAGCTTATGTTTACTTAGTTATGTTTAGCTTATGTTTACTTAGTTATGTTTAGCTTATGTTTACTTAGTTATGTTTAGCTTATGTTTACTTAGTTATGTTTAGCTTATGTTTACTTAGTTATGTTTAGCTTATGTTTACTTAGTTATGTTTAGCTTATGTTTACTTAGTTATGTTTAGCTTATGTTTACTTAGTTATGTTTAGCTTATGTTTACTTAGTTATGTTTAGCTTATGTTTACTTAGTTATGTTTAGCTTATGTTTACTTAGTTATGTTTAGCTTATGTTTACTTAGTTATGTTTAGCTTATGTTTACTTAGTTATGTTTAGCTTATGTTTACTTAGTTATGTTTAGCTTATGTTTACTTAGTTATGTTTAGCTTATGTTTACTTAGTTATGTTTAGCTTATGTTTACTTAGTTATGTTTAGCTTATGTTTACTTAGTTATGTTTAGCTTATGTTTACTTAGTTATGTTTAGCTTATGTTTACTTAGTTATGTTTAGCTTATGTTTACTTAGTTATGTTTAGCTTATGTTTACTTAGTTATGTTTAGCTTATGTTTACTTAGTTATGTTTAGCTTATGTTTACTTAGTTATGTTTAGCTTATGTTTACTTAGTTATGTTTAGCTTATGTTTACTTAGTTATGTTTAGCTTATGTTTACTTAGTTATGTTTAGCTTATGTTTACTTAGTTATGTTTAGCTTATGTTTACTTAGTTATGTTTAGCTTATGTTTACTTAGTTATGTTTAGCTTATGTTTACTTAGTTATGTTTAGCTTATGTTTACTTAGTTATGTTTAGCTTATGTTTACTTAGTTATGTTTAGCTTATGTTTACTTAGTTATGTTTAGCTTATGTTTACTTAGTTATGTTTAGCTTATGTTTACTTAGTTATGTTTAGCTTATGTTTACTTAGTTATGTTTAGCTTATGTTTACTTAGTTATGTTTAGCTTATGTTTACTTAGTTATGTTTAGCTTATGTTTACTTAGTTATGTTTAGCTTATGTTTACTTAGTTATGTTTAGCTTATGTTTACTTAGTTATGTTTAGCTTATGTTTACTTAGTTATGTTTAGCTTATGTTTACTTAGTTATGTTTAGCTTATGTTTACTTAGTTATGTTTAGCTTATGTTTACTTAGTTATGTTTAGCTTATGTTTACTTAGTTATGTTTAGCTTATGTTTACTTAGTTATGTTTAGCTTATGTTTACTTAGTTATGTTTAGCTTATGTTTACTTAGTTATGTTTAGCTTATGTTTACTTAGTTATGTTTAGCTTATGTTTACTTAGTTATGTTTAGCTTATGTTTACTTAGTTATGTTTAGCTTATGTTTACTTAGTTATGTTTAGCTTATGTTTACTTAGTTATGTTTAGCTTATGTTTACTTAGTTATGTTTAGCTTATGTTTACTTAGTTATGTTTAGCTTATGTTTACTTAGTTATGTTTAGCTTATGTTTACTTAGTTATGTTTAGCTTATGTTTACTTAGTTATGTTTAGCTTATGTTTACTTAGTTATGTTTAGCTTATGTTTACTTAGTTATGTTTAGCTTATGTTTACTTAGTTATGTTTAGCTTATGTTTACTTAGTTATGTTTAGCTTATGTTTACTTAGTTATGTTTAGCTTATGTTTACTTAGTTATGTTTAGCTTATGTTTACTTAGTTATGTTTAGCTTATGTTTACTTAGTTATGTTTAGCTTATGTTTACTTAGTTATGTTTAGCTTATGTTTACTTAGTTATGTTTAGCTTATGTTTACTTAGTTATGTTTAGCTTATGTTTACTTAGTTATGTTTAGCTTATGTTTACTTAGTTATGTTTAGCTTATGTTTACTTAGTTATGTTTAGCTTATGTTTACTTAGTTATGTTTAGCTTATGTTTACTTAGTTATGTTTAGCTTATGTTTACTTAGTTATGTTTAGCTTATGTTTACTTAGTTATGTTTAGCTTATGTTTACTTAGTTATGTTTAGCTTATGTTTACTTAGTTATGTTTAGCTTATGTTTACTTAGTTATGTTTAGCTTATGTTTACTTAGTTATGTTTAGCTTATGTTTACTTAGTTATGTTTAGCTTATGTTTACTTAGTTATGTTTAGCTTATGTTTACTTAGTTATGTTTAGCTTATGTTTACTTAGTTATGTTTAGCTTATGTTTACTTAGTTATGTTTAGCTTATGTTTACTTAGTTATGTTTAGCTTATGTTTACTTAGTTATGTTTAGCTTATGTTTACTTAGTTATGTTTAGCTTATGTTTACTTAGTTATGTTTAGCTTATGTTTACTTAGTTATGTTTAGCTTATGTTTACTTAGTTATGTTTAGCTTATGTTTACTTAGTTATGTTTAGCTTATGTTTACTTAGTTATGTTTAGCTTATGTTTACTTAGTTATGTTTAGCTTATGTTTACTTAGTTATGTTTAGCTTATGTTTACTTAGTTATGTTTAGCTTATGTTTACTTAGTTATGTTTAGCTTATGTTTACTTAGTTATGTTTAGCTTATGTTTACTTAGTTATGTTTAGCTTATGTTTACTTAGTTATGTTTAGCTTATGTTTACTTAGTTATGTTTAGCTTATGTTTACTTAGTTATGTTTAGCTTATGTTTACTTAGTTATGTTTAGCTTATGTTTACTTAGTTATGTTTAGCTTATGTTTACTTAGTTATGTTTAGCTTATGTTTACTTAGTTATGTTTAGCTTATGTTTACTTAGTTATGTTTAGCTTATGTTTACTTAGTTATGTTTAGCTTATGTTTACTTAGTTATGTTTAGCTTATGTTTACTTAGTTATGTTTAGCTTATGTTTACTTAGTTATGTTTAGCTTATGTTTACTTAGTTATGTTTAGCTTATGTTTACTTAGTTATGTTTAGCTTATGTTTACTTAGTTATGTTTAGCTTATGTTTACTTAGTTATGTTTAGCTTATGTTTACTTAGTTATGTTTAGCTTATGTTTACTTAGTTATGTTTAGCTTATGTTTACTTAGTTATGTTTAGCTTATGTTTACTTAGTTATGTTTAGCTTATGTTTACTTAGTTATGTTTAGCTTATGTTTACTTAGTTATGTTTAGCTTATGTTTACTTAGTTATGTTTAGCTTATGTTTACTTAGTTATGTTTAGCTTATGTTTACTTAGTTATGTTTAGCTTATGTTTACTTAGTTATGTTTAGCTTATGTTTACTTAGTTATGTTTAGCTTATGTTTACTTAGTTATGTTTAGCTTATGTTTACTTAGTTATGTTTAGCTTATGTTTACTTAGTTATGTTTAGCTTATGTTTACTTAGTTATGTTTAGCTTATGTTTACTTAGTTATGTTTAGCTTATGTTTACTTAGTTATGTTTAGCTTATGTTTACTTAGTTATGTTTAGCTTATGTTTACTTAGTTATGTTTAGCTTATGTTTACTTAGTTATGTTTAGCTTATGTTTACTTAGTTATGTTTAGCTTATGTTTACTTAGTTATGTTTAGCTTATGTTTACTTAGTTATGTTTAGCTTATGTTTACTTAGTTATGTTTAGCTTATGTTTACTTAGTTATGTTTAGCTTATGTTTACTTAGTTATATTTAGCTTATGTTTACTTAGTTATGTTTAGCTTATGTTTACTTAGTTATGTTTAGCTTATGTTTACTTAGTTATGTTTAGCTTATGTTTACTTAGTTATGTTTAGCTTATGTTTACTTAGTTATGTTTAGCTTATGTTTACTTAGTTATGTTTAGCTTATGTTTACTTAGTTATGTTTAGCTTATGTTTACTTAGTTATGTTTAGCTTATGTTTACTTAGTTATGTTTAGCTTATGTTTACTTAGTTATGTTTAGCTTATGTTTTTACTTAGTTATGTTTAGCTTATGTTTACTTAGTTATGTTTAGCTTATGTTTACTTAGTTATGTTTAGCTTATGTTTACTTAGTTATGTTTAGCTTATGTTTACTTAGTTATGTTTAGCTTATGTTTACTTAGTTATGTTTAGCTTATGTTTACTTAGTTATGTTTAGCTTATGTTTACTTAGTTATGTTTAGCTTATGTTTACTTAGTTATGTTTAGCTTATGTTTACTTAGTTATGTTTAGCTTATGTTTACTTAGTTATGTTTAGCTTATGTTTACTTAGATGTTTAGCTTATGTTTA